>JBBMJY010000008.1:18456119-18503139 GCA_037833715.1 Toxotes lorentzi | reverse complement strand
TGTGTGTGTGTGTGTGTGTGTGTGTGTGTGTGTGTGTGTGTGTGTGTGTGTGTGTGTGTGTGTGTGTGTGTCTGGGTTGGGTTGGGTTGGGTTGGGGGGTGGGGGGTGTTCTTCCCAGACTTACTGGAGCCATGTTGTAACAGCCTCATTGAGACTGAATGAGACGTCTTAATTACTCCAGTTGTGAAAACTAAAGGAGGAGAGGGTGGGAGGGAAGCGAGGATGTGTGCTTTGATCTTTGGGGCTGAGAGAGTTTGAAATGAGGTGGGACGCCCCCTATAAATACAGACAGGCTGTGAGCAGGAGGCAGTTAAAACTCTCCTTCCACCAGGACTGACCAGCAAGCACATCCTGAGAAACCCTGCACTCTGGACACAGCTTTGATTTCACCATTTAAAAAAGGAAATACTGAGAAAACAGCACTGCAGCCATGAGAGGACACTTTTCTATCGAATGGATGGCCCAGAGCAGCCAGTCAGCAGAACCAGAGACCGTCCCGACCTCTGGACCCACAGCCTGCGGGACACATTCAGAGAGTCTGCCGGGTTTTTACTGCAGGCAAAAGTCTGAGGAACAAGAAGAAAACAGGAGTCAGGACCTGGATGCACACAGCCTGAGAAACCTCCAGCACCAAAGCTCTCACAATGACCAAGGTAAATCAGTCCTGTGGTGCAAAGCAAAGTACATTTACTCAGGTACTTGTACAGAAAGTACGAGTTATTCTCACATGATTCCTGTGAGTCTTTGCTACTTATAGTAAATTTCTTAAAAGTGCTTTTAATCTTTTTAATCATTTTTCTGCATTAAGCACTTTTATTGATACTTTAAGTGCATTTAGCTGATGATACTTTGCATGGACTTTTACTTATAATAGATTATTTTTTACATTTTTTATATCACTACTTCTACTTTAGCTAAAGATCTGAGTACTTCCTGCACTGGTTTACAGTCATCTTCTGATATTTTGTGAGATTTACATTATTCCTGTGAGTCTTTGGTTGTTTAGATACTGTTCATAGATGCTAAGTAGTGGGGTGGCTTAAGTTTTTTCTTTTATAAGCTGTTGATACAGCTTTTACTTAAATCATAAACCTGTAAAGAAACTAAATGTAGTGGAGTTAAAGGTACTTTCTTCTGAACTCATGAATTAGAAATTGAAATAAGCAAAAACTTGAGTGTTTAATTTAAAATCATTTCTTCTTTACAGTGACAGAGGCTGGTTTCAGCAGTGGGACAGAGGAGGAAACCTCCGGATACGAGAGTGAAGGGGGTCACTCCCTCTCCCCCTCGGCCCCCCCCAACTGTGCCTCCACCTCACCACCGTCTCCTCCGTCGGGCAGAAGACCTCGTACGGCCTTCACCGCGGAGCAGATCAGCAGCCTGGAGAGAGTGTTCAAGAGGAACGCTTATCTGGGAACACAGGACAAGGCCGAGCTCTGCAAGAAGCTCAACCTGTCTGACAAACAGGTAACAAGCCTCAGTGTGTTATCAATATTAAATCAATATATGAGTGATTAGAATTTGGGGCCTGATGTTCAGTGAGAAATTTTAATTTTCGTTGGTGAGAACTTTTCCTCATGAAACCTTCCCTTTAATTCTCCACCTCAGATCAGAAACTGGTTCCAGAACAGGCGGATGAAGCTGAAGAGGACGGTGCAGGACGCCCTGGCTCACGCCTGCCAGGCAAACGTCGCCTCTCAGTTCATGCATTATCCCGAACTGCAGGCCTACAGGACGGGACCCTACCCCAGATACCCAGCAGCAGCAGCAGCAGCAGCAGCACAGGAGGCCCCGCTCGCTGCCTCCTACATGCATCCACAAAGCGTGCAGTACAGCTCCCCTCTGCCCAGTGTCTCCACGCTGCCCCTGGACTCCTTCTACCAGTACAGCAACCTCCCAGGGGTCATGCTGCCCTCTGCCACAGCTCAACTCATGGGCTCCTACCCGTCTTATCCTCAGTATTATTAACACTGTCTGTCCAATGAAGATGATCCTATGTCGCTGTAATCTTTACTGTGATATTTTGTCAAACAAAATAAGATTTTATTGGTTTTATTTTTGAACAAAAAATGTTCTCATCTTATCCTAATAGGATCACGACTGATAGAAACGGATGGCTTGTAAGAAACATGGCACATTTACTGCTGTGAAGCTGAAATCTTGATAGTGAATCAATCGGGGTGCTGTGCAATATTGTGATTTATGTCTGTGTATTTCTGCTTGTAACTGATGTATAGTTTGGATATATTTAAATTTGAATCTATGAAGTGTTATTAGATTTTTGTTCTTCACTGTGAAATGAGATTGCTAAAATAAAATCCTTATTAAAACTTAAAAGGTCATCTGATGTGTTTTCATACATATTATCTTCAAGTAAAATCTCACTGTTTTCACCAGAGGAGGAATGAAACTAAGCACATTTACTTCAGTCCAATATTTGATCCAAACTTTAAGCATCAGAAAACCTTGGCTTGTTTCATTCTCTGTGTTTTAGAAAGAGGACATTCAGGGTCTGACCATGTTTGGTCTTCCAGTGTTTCTATGTTTGTGGAGTCCTGTTCCAAACGATCTCCTCTGTGTTTCTGGGACAAACAAACACACACACACACTGTATGATTTTCATGTTGCACAATCACAAAGAAATCTTATTTTGAACAGTGTGTTGTTCCAAGTCTGTACAAACAGGGCTGTAGTTACCACTGAGGACACTGAGGTCATGTACGCCTATTCTAACATGCTTAAGGCTACCACAAAATAACTGAGCCTGTCAACACATTTATAAATGTCTTAGAATGACAGTGTGGAGACAGACACTGAAGCAGGATTTAGACATCATATAGGGAGATATCAATAAAATGGGACACTTTGTGTTTTTTAAATTGTACAGTGTTTGGTCGCTGACTGTAGTCCAAACTTTCTTTTGCTGGAAGAATTTGGACTCATGAATTAAATATTTCTACTATTAAGTCTTGAACACAAGTGTGTGTACAAATACTTCTCTGGTGTTTTCAGGACTTCAGGGGTCAGGGTTCACAAAACCATCACACACATCTTGGAGTGAATCCAGCTTTTCATCACCAAGTTACCCAGCTCTAATGTGGAATCACATGTTTTGGTCTTAAGGCCATTTTCTGCTCAAACACTTGTGATGTTCAACACATAAAACCTCAGACTCTCAGGATCTATACAATAAATGACACACAAAGTGAAATAAACAGCTGCTTAAAAAAAGCTTACTCCGCAGTGTCTATTGCAATTGTGGGTTCATTTCTAAACTGACAGGTGCTGCTGACATATCCAGCTGGGAGGAAGAGCAAAGAGGAAACTCAACCTGAAAACGCACCTGAGCTGCAAGTAGAACTATACTGCCACCTGTAGACAGAGCTGTTTAATGCAATAAGAACTGTATAACTGCAGGTTGGCAATGTTCAAAGATCATATTCAGACCTTTAACTTCAGTAAAAGTAGCAATACCACACTGTACAAATACTCTGTATAACTGCAAGCTTAAGTCAGGTAATCAAAATGAAAGTAATGAAGTATTAGCAGCAATAGAAGCAGGAGTTAAAGTACTTGTCATGCAGAATGGCTGCCTTTGGAGTTACATGATCAGTATTATATGTATAATTCTGTATTATTATTATTATTATTACTGATACATTAACATGTACATTTTAATGTTGTAGTTGGTCAGAGTGGAGCTAATTTTAATGACTTAATGCACCGACATAAGGCAAAATCGTAATCTTAAAAGTAGATGAATGTAGAGGAGGAAGAAGTAAATGTTTGCCTCTGAAATGTAGTGAAGAAGTATGAAGCTGCATAAAAGGAAGTTCAGGAAAAAAACAAAAGTAGAGTACTTGAATGTAATTTGCAAACTTGATTATCATGTTTCCTGTTGGTTAACAAAGCCAATGAAAATGGTTTGCGGTTTAATTTAATACTTAGAGGGGCGGATCATGATGTGTAGTACATGTGTTTTGGAACAGGTGTGCTATCATTCAGGTCAGAGGTTTTCAAACAATTTTAAGCCACATGTTTTGGTTAAAGCACCACTCATAAATTGTATAAGATTTTCTCATTCATAAGGTTTCACATGCAAAATGTGATCAGCTTATAGAATAATGGATTGTACAGGTTTAACTTCATTTTTCTGCACAGTGAGTTCTTTAATACTTTACTTTGCTTATAACACGTGTAGTTTTACTCAAGTGAAATTGTGCATTCAGAACCTTTACTTGAGATGGAGTCTGTTTACCGTGCACTAATGCTAGTTTTACTTAAGTAAAAGGTTCTTCAACCACTGGCAGTTACTGCCAACATAGCGAGATGAGATGTAAGTCACAAAACTATTTTGCCCGTATTAAAATATGATCCAGAATCTTTTTAGCTATAACTGTGATGAGAAAAACAAGGTATGTCGACATATTTTACCAGCCGGAGCCAAAAAAAACAAAAACATAATTTCATAATTTTCATTATGTCAGACAAACAAGGAGATTTCACAACCAGAGGGAGAAGGTAAAAAAAAAAGAAAGTTTGACAAGAAGTACGCAAACGGGACCTCAATCTGAACCAATGGCTGACGAGAGATATGACGTGTGGGTGTGACTGACAAGATTCGACAGACCAATGGGAAAGCCGTAACCCTGCAAGTGGCGGACAGTTGGACCAATCACAACGCTCCCATAGAGCGCCCTCATGGTGAGCGTGACGGGGGCGCGCGCTGACTGAGAGCGCGCAGAAAGCAGCTACGCAGGAGAGAGGGGCAGAAGCCGAATGGTGGAGCAGAAGATGGCGGATGGCGACAGCGGGAGTGAGCGCGGTGGTAGCAGCGGGGGAGGAGGCGGAGGCGGCTTCCAACACTTCCAGAGGGACCAGGAGACCCAGGAGCTGGCGTCCAAGCGCCTCGACATCCAGAATAAGCGCTTCTATCTGGACGTCAAGCAGAATAGCAAGGGCAGGTTCATCAAAATCGCCGAGGTAGGGGCCGGGGGCTCCAAAAGTCGCCTGACCCTCTCCCTGTCTGTGGCGGCGGAGTTTCGTGACTACCTCGGGGATTTCATCGAGCACTACGCCCAGCTGGGGCCTAGCAGTCCGGAGCAGATAGCACAGGCGGCTGTGGGCGAGGACGGTGGGCCCAGGCGAGCGCTCAAGAGCGAGTTTCTTGTCCGGGAAAACCGCAAATACTACCTGGACTTGAAGGAGAACCAGCGTGGGAGGTTCCTGCGGATCCGGCAGACCGTAAACCGCGGACCTGGCTTTGGAGTCGGGGGCCCTGTGGGCGGCATGCTGGCCGGTCAGACCATAGCCCTTCCGGCCCAGGGGTTAATAGAGTTTAGAGACGCCCTTGCTAAACTCATAGATGATTACGGGGGAGACGACGAGGAGCTGACCGGGGGCACGGCCGCCGGAGGCTACGGTGAGCTCCCCGAGGGCACCTCCATCATGGTGGACTCCAAACGGTTCTTTTTTGACGTCGGGTCCAACAAATACGGGGTGTTCCTGCGTGTGAGCGAGGTGAAGCCCAGCTACAGGAACTCTATCACCATCCCGTTCAAAGCCTGGAGCAAATTCGGAGGCGCTTTCTGCAGATACGCCGAGGAGATGAAGGAGATCCAGGAGAGGCAGAGGGATAAAATGTACGAGCGGAGGGATGAGTCCGAGGGAGACGACGTGGATGACGACTGAGAAAGCCCAGTCTAACAGCTCTTAGACCAGTTACATGACAGATCTGCGATATAAAAAAGAAAAAAAAAGAAAAAAGACAGATAAAGTGCATGACAAATCGTGCTGTAATAGCCTACTAAAGTATCGTGGCGTAAAAAAAAAAGTACATGTGCAGGGAATTATTGGTGTATTATCCTAAAGTTCGTAGGGTTGAGGGTTGGAGTGGTTGTGTGAATCTCTGAAAGTGGGGGGAAAAAAAAATGGACTAAATGTGTAAATGAGATAAATCTCATTGGCTGAAAAAAAAGTGCTTTACTGTAAAAACAAAAAAAGAAAAGAAAGAGAACCTTCTGAAACCAGCAAATTGGTTTTTATAACTAGAAATGAAGCCAATGGATGCTTTCCTATTTGAGACATAGTTCGTATTTAAAGAGTGAGGAGTCAACCTGTTTAAGATGTTTTCCTTGCTCACATCAAGGAGAGATCTAGCACCCATTGTTTTCCTGTTCCAGTCCAGGTCTCTCCTCAGTGGGCAGTTTGTGGGATTCTTGTAAGTCAGTCAGATGAACCTGAGAGGAATGTACAGCAAGCTGCTGTCACTCTGTGGATGTTTTGTGTTATTAGGTGAAGAGCTGTCAAACAACATGGAGCTCAGCAGCAGCAGCAGCAGGCCGTTAATTGAAAAGATTACCCAAAATGTTAGGGGAAGTTACTGAAGGGATTATCTGTAAGCCCAAACAACAAGGGCCTCGCGGACTAAATTAAAGTTTTGACTCCAGTAGTCAATTACAGTGCGGATCAGCTGGGTTTTATGTTATACATACAATCTTAGCAATATTTTCAAAACATAATTCACCTTGTTTTCAGCGAGATTCACCTTCAGCGAGGGAGAGCAGCCTGTTTCCTGACACCAGAGCATCCCTGGTGTTTGAGAACGGCTCCTTGGAAAAGCCAACACGTGGGGGGGGAGAGGACTGTCTTTTGTGTTCATCATGTGGGGGCCCACTCCACCAGGCACAACATACAGATAAATATGGGACTTTTAACGATGCTTATGTGCTCCCACATACCGCTACAAGGGTCCAAATATCTGGCAGTTGGACGAGAGCATCAGACACAGTGGAGCTTCTCTGAGCTTTTGGCTCTGCCGGACCGCGGAGCATCAGCGATGAGCTTTGCCATCAGCTTCTCTGCCGTGGTGAGAGCTGGACAGACGTCCGTCTTTACCAGCCACAGGCCATTTTCTGACGTAACTGACAACATCTTCCAACACATGAAGACCCTGGACAAAATCACATCGACGGATGTTTTCTTTTTGTTTTTTGTTTTTTCAAAAGAGAACTATATTGAAATGAGATTCTACTTATAGGAAAGATATTACCGAACAAACCAGCAAAAGATATTTTGAAATACTTATAAAGGAAAATGTATTGTGTAAAAAGAATTTCAAGACTAAAAATAAAAGAAAAGGTTAATTTCTTAAAACAAAGTTGTGACTCAAACCTCCAGATTATTTTTCATTTTGTTTTACCTAGAGTGAAAGTATAACACTTCCTTAATTAAAACTACTTCAAATGCAATAACCAATGTTGTGACTGGATATTTTTAAATCCCTGTATTCATATATATTTTAACATATATGTTCTGAAGCTTAATATACTCGATGTAAATAGGAAGGAGCTAAAGAAATATAATTATTTTCGTTTTCGATTATTCTGATGAGTGTCTTTATGATTAAATGATCAATACTCGCCTATAAAGTGTCAGAAAATTGTGAAAACTTCCTTCTCAAGCATCTCCGGATTGCTCGTTTTTGTTTCAATCCAAAATTGAATTATATTCAAATTACAAAAGCAACAAATCATGATTTTACTTGTTCGTTTCATCAGTTTATTTATTTTATTTTTCAAATTCTCTGTCTCTTTAAATCTAAATCTCATATCATTTCTGGCTGATATTTGTCCAAAGTTGCGTGATGTGCAGAGAAACCTTTACTGGGAAATCCACCAATATCAAATCCAGACCAGGATTATTGTGCGTTCAGTGTGGCACACATGTTTTATCTGACCAACAGCCCCGAATCCAAAAACAGTTCACTATCAGAGACAAAGAAAACCAGTAAATCCTCACATTTAAGAGGCTGGAAAAGCTCAACCGACCTACTGTCGCCCATTTTCTTGTACTTACGCTCGTTAAGGATTTAAACCTGAAGTAAAGTGTGATAAAAAAATTAGGGCTGAGATGAAAATCTGATCCACAGATAATCAACAGCTAAAAGTGCAGCAGGATTAATGACGAAAAGGTATGAGAAGGAAAAGTGCTCATCAGGCTTAATGATCCCTATCAGTGTTATATTATTAGATTATTGGATCATTATTATTGATGTACTGACTTTACTAAGTGAGGCTAATTTTAACCACTGTATCAATGCATCATATTTTATAAACTGATCAGTGCTGAATATTTTGAAAACAAAGAGTTTGAAATCTAAAAGTAACAAAAGTTTCAGCCATTTTTCAAGGAGAAGACCAAATTTCTGTTTTCAGCTTCTCAAATGTGAGGTTTGCTTCTTTGTTGTAAGTGACAGGAAATTACTTGGCAACAATTTTGGTAATCGATTGGTTATATAAGTCATTTTTTAAGCAAAATGCCAAAAATTCAGTTATTCCAGTTATTTATTAGGAAATGTGAATATTTGTTAGTTTCTCACTTTTCTGTGACAGTAAACTCAACATGTTTGTGGTTTTTTTTGACTTGGTGAGAAAAAACAAGCGACCTGAACAGGTGAGCTTGTTCATTATTTGTTATTTTCTGACATTTTATACATTTAACAGTCAGTTTTGAAAGAAAATAATTGTTGATGTAGGTTTTGTGTGTTGATCACTGGACGCAGTTTGATAAAAGAAACAACAATACAAACATAAACTAAAGCGGTTCAGGTGTTTTCACTCAGGCTCTCTGTACAAGACGAGGCTCTGAGGTTGAGGACGGAGGGCCCGAAAAATTTCAAACAAATTTCTTATTGCCTGGGGATTTTGTGGCATCTGTTGCTCCCTCTCCCGGGGTAAATTCCCACTTCAGCACTGGTTAAACTGGATATACTTTGGGTTTTGGATAAGATCACTGAAGATGTTGAACTCCTCAGAAAGTGTGAGTCACTTTCTGAGGAATATGAAGACACGACCACCGGCTGTGGGAAGAATAATTTACAGAAGAAAGATTTACTGATTCATCCAGAAAATGATCTGTAGATTAATCGATACTGAAAATGATGGTTAGTTGCAGCCCTGATGGGACTGGACTATCAGGTGGTGGTTCAGTAGGGTATGAGGAGCATATGCTTTACAGTTGCTCTCCTCCCACACATACATACACAGCTTGGCGTGACGCAGCAGCTGTCTCTCAACTTAATAAAGACTACGCAGGACAACGAGAGCTTGTTCTTGGATCCACAGCAGAGCAAAATGAAAAGGACACGGAGTTTTAACCGTGGTCGGTCTGCACTCCAGAGCCACCTCATCCCTCAGTCAGCCTACGACCTGGATGTTGAGTGGAAATATAGAAATATACAGCAGTCTTTTCTGACTCTGCTGTGAAGGGGTGGGGGTGGATGGAGGGGTTGAAGAGACTTGAGGGTAATTTGATTCCCTCGTCTCCCCCTCCCCATGCTGATCTGCTCTCCTGTTGTTGAAGCCTGTTTGCTGGTTCTCCTCCATACCCCCACTCACTCCGTAGCTCTGTAAGTCTGGCAGCTGTTAGGCGGCCATGCGTCCGCTGTAAGGGCCTGCTGACAGGACACGCTGGCTATTTTAATGTGGGAGGCCTCAACAGACTTGACATTCCTGGCCCAGGAGTCAGCTGTGCCATTAGGACCTCATTGCCTGGGGACACGGACACACAACAGTTCGATTGTGCTGAGATCTGCTCACGTGGCGCACACAAGATCATCCTGTAGAAACACACTCAGCTGTGTGCAGGCAGGTACTACACATTCAGCCAGAACAGATGTGTTGTTCACAGTAATAAGCAAACGGGGACGAGAGGTGAGCTTGTCAGTTTGCTGTGGTCAAAGCGGCTCCTTCATTAGTCCCTGATTGTTTCTGTGGTTCCTTAAAGGCCCCATCACACGATCACTGTCACCACAGATAGACAGCACCTCACCCACACCTCACCCACACCTCACCCACTCCCCCCTTACAGTTTAAACCTCTGGAGAATAACCAAACTTTGATGCACTGAGGGAGAGACGTGAGGCAAAGATCCTGCAAAGGTGGAAGAGACGGGTACATGCAGGTGATCGAAACACAACAGGAAGTTAGATATCGTAGATCAGCTGCTGATCAACATGATGCACAGTTCCAGCAGCACTGGTGAGTAAGGTAGGCTGCTTTAAACCCCTGAGAGTCCCACTGCCTCAATGCGTGTCAAAAAGTCATAACTAAGACCTGAACACACAGACATGGCTCATGATGTTTTCAGATTCAGTGTGACTCACACTTTCTGAGGAGTTCAACATCTTCAGTGATCTTAAAGAAATCCCAGTGAAAAGACGCTGATAACTCTGGTTTATAATAAGCTTGAGCCATAACTCCCTCACTCCGTCAGTGAAGTGATGATGGCGTCATTATTCCACAGAGCATGTCTCAGTAATCTCATCGTCCCGTAGCAAAGCATTGTCCAGAACAGAGGATCTGCTCGTAGAAGGCTGCTGACCTACATGTATCTGCTTACATTAAGCCTCCTCATTACCGACTCTGCTCCGTCTTCTCTTCTTTCATATCATGATTTGTTAGGTTATGTCTGTTCTGGTCAGAGAATGAGGAGAACAGGACCGATTTAAACGGACTTTCTCATGTCACCCCGGGTGTCTTTTTGTGGTGATGGGAACACCTCGGTATTTCATCTCACACTGGATGTTTCTATTATCCAAATTTCTCCACAGTCAAGCATCTTCCTCTCCACTCGTTCCAAGTCCATGAAAAACCGCTGTGGCACATTCTTCATCTCACTTCAGTTTGGGAGATACTCATGCTCTCTGTTCTGGAACTACAGTTCTCATAAAGCTTTGGGGGATGTAAACAGGAAGTTTAAAGTTGCCTTTGAGTCAGTGAGTTAAGCTGGAGTTTGATTTTGGACTCAAGTTGCTCCTCTCCCTCTTCAGCTCTCCCTCTCTTTACAGTTTGAAAACCTCTGTATGACATTAAATGTTTGAAACAAAGCAAGTAAAGAAAACTCCATTAATCAGGATACAAATGAAATCCATCATTCTTCACTCTGTTCATTACTTTTGGCTCTACACACAATGATTGACTGTAACGTAGCATCTATGAACAGTAGTTTATCTGCAGTCCGTTTTGGCTGCTGCCTGAATTTGACTGCTTTGTTACTGTGCCATGGAAAACTGGCAACCTGTAGTGTTTCCTCCTCCAACAGACAACTGAGTTGAACAAGCCTCTGAAAAATATAAGCAGACACTAAAAGAATAATCACTTGAAGTATTTGTTGAAACAAAATGGGAAAAAAAAAATGCCCCACATGTTTGACAAAGACAAGAAAAGATAAAAAAGGAACAATAGGAAAGGTGAGCTCCGGTGGTGAAAATTTCATGTCATGTTCTTGGGAAGTGACAGTGCAGCCACTCACGCTCTGAGAGGTACTGATCGGGCTCCTCCATTAACGAGGCGCTCTGCGAACAGCAGCATGTAACGTCGCACATTACAAGACCACTTCATTTCCCTGCACTGAGGCGAGCAGCCAGTCCATCGCTGCCCATAATCGGAGCACACTGCTGCAGCTGAAGAGAACAAACCCTCCACACTGGCTGCTGCTGTCACTGAACTTACATGAAGAGATCCTATATAAAGACTTTACAGCACAGTATTGACCGATGTGAACAGCACAGTGACTCAGAGTGATATGGCCTGATGATAGAGTTATTTAACTCCTATGTTTAAGGTCTAAAATATTTCCACATCTAAAACATGTAAATTCTGTATAAAACTGCTATTTGCATGTCTTTCTTGTCATGTGGCTTCATGGCTGAACATCTTATTGGTGTTTATCTAAGAAACATCTTTATTCTTAAAGCTGCAGGAGTTTGTCCGTCAGTCCGTCCATCACTTTGGTCCAGACTGAAATATCTCTCTTGCACTTTCTCTCAGATCTACAGCGAATTTTAGCTTCTCTCAGCTCACTGTTTTTATGACCCATAAAAATAATCAACCTCATTTCCAGCCACAACAGCAGCTGTTTTCAGAGAAAGAGCTCTAAAAAAAACACTGTACGCTACCTGCTCAGCAGCAAACAGTAGACAGACTCAGTCAGAGAGCAGCTGGTGAACATAGTGCAGCATTTAGCTGCTACAGAGCCAGATGTCTCCTTCAGGAGCTGGTGGAGACCAAATACAGAGCCAAAAGAGACGGACCACTGAGCTCAGACTGATGACATCTTTATGTCACTGGCTGCACCCAAGTTGCCAAAAAAAAAAAAAATCAATCACTCCAGGATTAAAGCACAGGAACAAAGCTGCACAAAGCCATGTTCTGCTGCTGATAGAACAGCAACAGTAACAGTAAAAAGCACCTTATTCTGCACTGGAAAGCCTCACAACCAGTCACATCAGTGACGTCCACGTCTTAAAACTGTCTCATGTAGAGCATTGTGGTTGGTGGGTAGAGTTGTTGATACCCTACTTTTCATATTGCAAAATGTGTTATGCAACCACTTTTTTGTACACAGTTCAATTCACAAATTATTCACATCTATTTTTTATACACTCACACATTAGCATTTTTGCTTGTATCTGCCAGCACTGTACTACACTGTGGATGAAAGAGCAGCTCTGCAAACGGATCACAGTGTTACATCAGACTGTGCTCATCATGAACCCAGGTCACTTACATCTCCTTATTTACTGCAGTGACACAAAATCTTAGTTCAAATAACAATAACTATAAAATAACAATGAAAATACGTCTTTCGTCCTTTGCACGCTGGTCGACGGTTGATAAAGTTTGTTTAGATTCAAAGATTCTAAAGCTCCTACACTGTGGATTAGGGATATGCTGTATGTTATCAAGTAAAAAGATTAGGTCAGCTGACAAGTTTACATCGATATGATAACCTTTGTTCATGTTGATGCTTTAGGCTCTGATACCTTTATGGCTGAGTAAAGTCTTTGATATCAGTGTGTATAACAAGGAGAGTGGGAAAGATCCCTGACATGTCTCAGTGTTCATCTTCCTCTGCTTCTCTCTTGTGCTTCTTTCAGTTCCATATTATCTAGGGCACTGACATGCATAGAATTAAGTACAATATTTCCCTCTGAAATGTAGAGCACGGGTGTAAAGTAACATAAAACAGGTGTCTCATACACGAGAAAGAGTAAAAGAGAAGTATAATGCTGCATAAAATGAGTAATACTGAGTAAATGTACTTAGTTACTAAGCCGGTGTTCAGACATTCCAAGTACTACACTGCAGCCCAGTGATGGAGGAGATACCTGTAGCTCCATTTCTGCACCAAAGCTATAAGATACCCATAATTAGCATTAGCTTTTTCCCTCTCCAGGTCAGCAGAAGTTCTCAACATATCTGTTATCTCTTTGCAAAGTCTCCATGCACATTTCTACACTGTAAATTTGTTCATCTCCGAGAGAGGACGGATGGAAAGCTCCACGTCCCCAGTGACCTCTCATCACCACTCTCACCTCCCGGGCAGTGCAGCAGTAATGTGTGCAAGCATGCACATGTGAACAGTGGGACTAATGCAGCCTGTGAGCAATGTAATACCTCACTAGGCAGTGTGCCAAACCAAGCCAGGATTATACCACATGCTCCTGCAGTCCATTACTATCACGCTAGGATCACTCAGATCCAAACCCACTGAGTGTGAGTATGAATGTTAGTATGAGAGTGTCAGACCCTCACACAGTGGTGGAAGACGTACTCACATCCGTAATCTAAGTAATTTAAGTAATAACACAAAAAATGTAAAAATACAAATAAAAATCCTGCTTCGACATTTTAATTAGTTTCTGCAAAATTTAGAGAGAGTATCAAACTTTTGTTATTGCTAGCTGTAACTAGCTTGACTGCACCCACTGCTGTCTCCACATAAATTCCACATTTCTGTGGCTGTCTGAAAAAAAAAAAGCCTGATTCTGGTCTTAACACAGCTGTCTGTCATTTTACAGCTACCAAGACCAAAACAAGCCTGGTTTTCAGATTAGCTGCAGCAGAAATCCAGAGGGGAAAAGGTGCATGAAGACAGAGGGAGGAATGATGGCGGGAAAAAATGACAGTGATGAGAAAGAAACTCAGGAGGAAGGGAGGGCGAGAGGTGCACGAGAGGAAACCTGTGTTTGTATGAAGCAGAGACACAGGGACAGCGTTAGCGAGAGGAAGCCTGATCCCGCTGTGAAGCTGCTGGGGCTATATTTAGCTTCTGTTGCCATGTGCCGGGAATGTGCATGGCAGAGGGAGACACACACACACAGATACTCAATCACAGGCCCACACACAATAGGTTTACTATTGGTCATGCACTCCTGCACGTGTGTGTGTGTGTGTGTGTGTGTGTGCAGATCCATGATCCAGGTTCAGGGATGTCATGTAAATTTTTCTTCTGATTTCAACACGAGATCATCTGCACATCAACACCACTTTCCTTATGTCCTTCTTAATGTGACGTGATGTATGTCATGTATGCTTGTTACCATGTGCGCGTGCACACACACACACACACACACACAGGAATTTTCTCAGTTCTGTCACACATCCTGACACGTGATTTTGAATGTTGTAGCCAATCACTGAGACGGAGGCAGGGATTGTAAAGATTTTTGTGCTGCATGTGTTAAAAAATGGAACTGAAATCTGCACTTCAGCTGAAACTGGACTGAATTCATTCTGTCGGATCCTCAGGAGACAAATGTTTTCGAGGCAGCAATGAGGACAGAGACACGAGAGTAAAAGACGAAACATCAAATGCTTTGATATATTTTCTCCCCAGCTCTTGACCCCTGTACTATTTTTGCCTCTTTAAAGTTAAATGCACATCACTCTCTAATCTGCTTTACGCAGACACGATGTGGAGCAGCTCTACAGAGCAGAGCGCAGCATCTCTGGTTGGTGGGTAGTCAGTCAAGAAGCAGCCTAAGGTGTCGCCATGCAAACTCACGCAGGCTGTACCAATGAGAAGAAGTCAACTTCCTCTGGACCATCTCTGATTGGCTGAATTTCTTTAAGTCTGCGATTGTGAAGCGTAAGAACAGATTGACATTTAATTTGGTGAGTGCTGTGAAATTCAGATTACAGGCCAAGAGTGTGTGTGTGTGTGTGTGTGTGTGTGTGTGTCTGTGTCTGGTTTCAGGAATATAAATAAAGCAAAGCTTCTAATGGAGTGATTCATTTACTCAAGTAATAATTTAATGTATAATGATTAGTTCACTGACTCAAACACTGAAATCTGAAGGAAAAATGATTTCTCTTGCTCCAACTTCTCAAATGTGAATATTCACATTTAAATCTTATAAAACGGGCTGGTAATGTTTTCCTTGCATACACAGCTCCTTCCGGCAGCACTGAACTCGTGTCTGCATTGGCTGATTGGCACCAGGTGTTTGCAGTGTGCTTTACAGTGATTGGCTCATTCACAGCTATGAATCTAGTTCCATCCAATCATGCTCATTCAGGTGTGCAGCGCGGACATTACAACCTGATCACAGGTGAGCACGCTCGTACCGTCGCTCGTTTGCCGCCGCAGGTCAAACCGATAACGGAGTAAATACCCACGGTGCACCGCGCCGGACAGTCAGGTGACGGATCACGACCCGGAGGACAGGAGATGACCGAACCTGTCAGGGGCCTGTTCACCTCGACCCGCCGTGATCCCGGCTCCGAGCCTCGGTGAGAACCTGCTGCGTGTTTCCGGTGCGTTGTTGTTGTTGTTGTTGTTGTTTAATCTGCAGCCATGGCCTCAGTGACCTCTCAGGGGGGCCCCTGTTGACTCAGACTGTACTTATTGATAATTGATTAATTGCGTAAGTCATCAGATTCTCAGACGTGAATATTTATTAGTGTTTCATACTGACACTAAACTCAACAAGACAAAACAAGAACTCTGAATACGTTGACATTTTATTCAGTGAACAATCAAACGATTATTAAAGACAATAGCTGTCAGATGTATTGATATTAATAAATTCATGTTGGATGCAGCTTTATGGTCTCCGGTGATGGAATAAAACAACCTCGCCTGAGGTTTTTTTTGTGTCTTAGTTTTCGAATACAGAAAAATGTTGATGATAAAACGCGGCTTTACAACAAATGAGCTCAATATAAACCGTAATCATGGTCTCAAAACTAGACCAGGACCGTAGGACTACTTTTTTCCCTTTTGTGCAATTAATAACTTTATGTAGACCCAAATAATATGTAGAGAACCAGGGGCCTCTGGGGCCCCTGAGAGCCTGGGGCTTCTGTACAGTTTCCCACTTTGCCTAGTTGGTAATCCAGTCATGACAACATTAATCTGACAGTGAGCTCATGTGTTGGGGGTTTTCTGTTGGCCAATCACCAAAGGAATCCACATCTGAACTCCTCTTGTTGCTTGTTTGGTTTTCTGAGAGAGGAGAGGAGGCCTGGCTTGGATCCGGAACGAGCTCTGGTGTATTTTCTTCAGTCTACAGTCTTTGTTGTGAGCCAGCTGTGTTGTTGTTGTCACAGTGCAGTACATGTACTCAACTTTAGCCTCTCAAGCATCATACAAGCTGCTACTTAGTGTTCACTCTAGTATTTGAAGATGCACAGTGGTTTTCAAGAGGCAGCCACAAAAAGCTCTGCATTCAAAGGTTTAATAAAAACATAAATATTCAGACCTTTACTGTTAAGCTTGTAATGTTTTATTCATTTTCTTGTTACATAAAATAGAACAACAATGTAGAAAATGAATTTAATGGGCAGTAATAATTTAAAAAAATGAAATCAGTAGTTTTGAGGAATATCCTGTTACAATATTCTCCAGCAATGAAGACGCGTTTAACACAACAGTTTGACGGTGACTACAAGACTATAAAAGTCAGTACTTTTAGTGGCTCACATTAGATTATTAGTTTTTTTTTTTTCTACTTCCCAGAGCACATAGCAATACTATACTGCGGGCAACAGCTCCATCTAGTGGTCAGGTAGAATAAAGAGTAAATAAAAAATGCAGCATAATTCTGGATACATTCAAACGTACATGGCTCCTTCAGCCAATAAGAGCAAAACATTTTTTAATTCATTCTGAAGTTGGTGAGACGCTGGGCAGTATCCACCCGACACATCTCCACAGGCTGGTTTTCTTTCTCAGAGGAAGTGCTGATGAACCAGCCGCAGCACTTCACCGACTCAAACGTGATCACAGATTTTCCTGTGGTTCTCTTGTAGAAGAGGAAACGGTCCATGTTGCTGTCGCTGCTGATCCGATTTAAACAGTCCTCACTGCATTCCTGCGGAGGGAATGTCATAAGTGTTAAAATGTTAATGAGAAATCAAAACTCAAACTGACGGATTTAAAAAAAAAGTCCAAATTTGGACTTAAGAAGTAAAAATCATTAGATAGAAAACATACACTTAAAATGATGAAACATTATTAGATAAAACTGAATGCTGTGGTGTAAAAATACTCCGTTATAAATAGACGTTTTATCAGTAAAATGTCTTTAAAAGTATGTAATAATATCATAATCAAATAATGGAAAACGGTACATCATAACTACATAACAGTAGCTGACAAGTGTAATTAGCATAAAATGGAAATACACATAAACAGTGCAGGGATCTCAAAACTGTATTCAATATGTGTGTTGGGGTTCGACATTTTACTTGTGATGGTTGAGGTTTGGGTAAGAGGCAAGAGCGTGCGTGTGTGTGATTATTTATTTATGTGTTTATTGATTTACCTCCAGGGTCAGCTCAGCTCTGTCGTCATTCATGGTGCAGGAAATGTGCAGGTTTTGATTGGTGATTGACAGGACAACAGTCTGACTAGTCTCACCAGGAGTGATGCAGGGAGTGATGTACCTCGACAGCTTAAAATTCACTAATGTGACAGAAAAAAAAACTTTCCATATTTTGTACTTTTCTCAAAAGTTTGTTTTCCTGTGAAACTTGGGATAGCGTCACATCTTTGGGCCTCAAACAGTTGTTTAAATGAAATTTACAGAAGTTTCGGGACTTTAGAGGGGAAGTGTCTGTTGGGTGGAACTGAAAACAACTCATACAGATGTGAAATACGCTGAAGATCCCCAGATACACTGCTTTGTCTCTAAGAGGTCACAAGCCAAAAAGGTTGGAAACCACTGGTTTAATCTTTAACAGCGTGTTATGTTTTATAATACATTTAGATTTTTATGAAAAATCTTAATCTGATTAGTAACTGTCGCTATTAAATAAATAAAATGCTGAAAGCGGAGTAGAAATATAAAGTAACAAATACTCACGTGCTCGAAGGACAGTATTTGAGTAAATGTACTTTTCGTCAGTGGACTCATGACCCTCGTACCTTTGCGATCTCCGTGTCCTCCTTTCAGAGTGATGGCCTCCAGCTTTAACTCTCCTGACGCATGGACGATATCCTTCTTACAGGCGTCGCTCAGAGTGCACTCCCTCACACTGTTGACGCGCTGGAAGATGATTCTTTTCTCTCCTGTGGTGAAGTTTTCAACCTTCTCGACAACGGTTTCTGTGGAGGAATGAGATGTTAGCAGCCGTCGCGTCCGGTCCAGCCTCCGTTTCACAAGCCTCTCGTTTTCTTTCATGGGCCTGTTCCTGCGTTAACATCTAATAATACTCAGCAGGCTAACAGAAACAGCCTGCTAATAAAAGAACAAGCTTCATTTCTTTTCCAGATGAGTTTGATGAGCTGCTGTAGCTCCGTCAGCCCTCGTTTCACAGTGAATTTTCATTCAAACACAAAAGAAATGAAATAAAATAGTGAAATGCTTCTGCGCCTGTAAAACTGTGGGGGCCTGTGTGGAATGAAACACATGAGGTTTTGTTCTAAGGCTGAATATTCAGTTACCTAAATAATTACGAATGTCAGTGGGCTTTTGAATGAGGTCCTACTTCTTGAACAGAACTCCGGACGTTCCAGTTTCGCTTTGGCTCTTTATCACGTTTAAAGGAGCATATGATGATGTGAAGCATCGACGCGTGTCCTGTCATTACCCACCGTCGACCAGGCTCTCCATGATCGCCCTGCACAGCTCGCTGTTGCTGAGCTCTTCGGTTCTTGGGGGATTTTTCATCCTGTTCACTGCCATCACCAGCATAGCCACACCCTGCATGCTCTTTTGGGGACGGGAAACAACCAGGTCCAGTCCCGCATCAAGATTGATGATCTCTTGTTGAACACCCTAAATATTACAGAACAAAGAAGGAAAAATGGAAACCGCACATTATGTCCCTCTGCAGGTGCTTCCTGTGTGACCTAGATCAAAGTTCGTGGTGATGCTTCAATAATTCATCACAAAAAGAAGAAAGGAAAACCTAAAGGATCCCATGGAAAGAACCAAAACCAACAATCAGTGTCTCCTAACCGTTACCGTGTGCATCTTATTCTCCGTCAACACAGTGGAGTTCTTGTGTGGATGATTCTTTTTTTGTTCCCTGCCTATGAAATCAGACAGTAAACCAACAGCTCGTCCGAATTAAACATTTGTGATTGCCTTCACATTAGCTGAACTCTGCTAGGATCCAAAGGTCCACTAACCTTGACAAAGCAGCCATTTTAACCCAAACCATGATCCTTCTGTAAACCTTTACCATCTGTTTTCGTAGCAGTGATTTGTGAATGAACAAAATGCCGTTGTCCTGTCGATAGTGGCATCAAATCAGGAAATGCTTCGGCGTGTTGTTCTGGAGGACAGTTACAAATGATGTGTGTTTTGTTTCATGTGGAGGACAATGAATAATGCTGCTGTTTGTTTACTCCTGGGAGTAAACAAGTATTAACATCAATGTAGATCTGAATACCGTATTTTCAGTACCCCACCTCCTCTTACATACATATAGTCTTGGTGGTATCAAATAAGGAGGTGTAAGTGTAGTAGGTAGAGGTACATGAGTGTGAAGACCAGTCTTACCATCATGTCATAGCAGCAGGGCTCCGGTGTGAGTGGGCTGAAACGAGGGGAAAAAACCATCAGATGTTCCATTCTAAACGTCCATCGTCGAGGTCCCTTACATTCCACTGCGTGTGAATTTAGTTGTACTAAATGACATATGCCTGTAAATAATATTTTTTGCTACCCTCGGCTAATTCGGTGCTATAATTTGACTTTTTTTTTTTTTTTTTTTTTAAGTAAAAGACGCTGGAAGTGAAAAGCGAAACAGACGAGCTGGACGTTCCTTTTTTGGAAGCAGTAACCCAGTTTTACATCCTGAGGACGACTCTGTGTAAAGCTGTGAGCAACATTCAGGAACTCCAGCTTTCACATTCAATAGTTGTTAACCACTATTGAAAAGGTCACATCAACACAAATGTCATGCTCTGAGCTGCTTTTTTATGTTTTTAACCTGTCTTGATATTTCCAACAGTAAGTGAAGGCAACATTAAGCTGAATGAAAGAATGCTGTAAGGTATCACTTTAGACCTTTAAGCTTACCTCTCCAGGGCGTCGCTCAGATCAAACTCCGACATCGTCTTGATGTAAACTGCTTAGTTATGATCAAACGTAGTGAGTGAGTTGTGCAGCCTCAGCCACGTGTTGCCCTGCAGGTTGACTGTCGCAGCCGCAGTCGTGGACGCCTCTTTTGTAATCAGCAGCTTCCTTGTTGCTGAAGTGGCTTCAAACTCTCTCTCTCTCTCTCTCTCTCTCTCTCTCTGGAAACTGTGAAAAGGTGGTTACCACGTTGCACCAGTCGCTCGTGAAGATTTTTCAAAATGTGAATCCTCTTGTTATGACTGAGAGATGAACACACCAACAGATGTTTGTTTCTCCTGTTCCTGAAAGACGACACGATAACAAACAAATGTTCAAACAAACTGAAACCATTATCGACCCTGACGCCATCGTACTTTCTGTTGCTAGTGTAAGTGTGCAGTTATAATGCTGTCGGGTGTTTACTGTAGAAATGTGCAGTAAATTTTGAAACAATGGAAAATGTCCATTGATGAATAAATGAGAGTTGGTTTTCTTGTGGGATATCACAGCTGCATTTGATTTAATGTGGTGTTGTTAATGCATCTGCCAGGAATCCGAACGCATTTCATGTAGTAGGGTGAAAACTTTCCCCACCTCCAGTTTCTAACCACAGGGAAGTGAAGGGACATAAAATGTCCCATCAGAAATAAGTGATTCACTTTATCATAATTCTTTAGTATTTCTATATTAAGATTTCCTTGTCGTCCCACAAAGTAAGAGACCTGCCCCCAGTATCCTTCAGTTTATTTTAAATGAATTCTGTCATTATGACATTCGTTTGTTAGATCTAACAAAATGATTGTGACTTGATGAATTGCATGAATGTTCAGTACGGTCACACAGAGCAGCGTGATCTGAACCATGTAAAACCACAGAAAGGCCGCGTCACGCCGACCACCCGAGTGCAAACTGAAATACTGTGCAGCGAGACGTGATTTCAAACAGCAGTTTTAGTTTTACAAGAGAAAAGGACTTACTGGCTTAATGTCTCCATCTCCATTAAAGAGCAGGACGCAGCCATCAGCCTCAATCTTCACAAATCACTGTCTAAGGGATAACCAGGAGAACGGGTTTGGGTCTGAGGTTAAGAAAACAGGAACCCTCACAATCCGGTTGTATGGTTTATCTAAAAAGCTGGTTAACTCCTAAACTACTGTCACAACTCTCCAGTCTTCAGGCCTGATGTTCGCTCACTTTACTGCCTCACAGGGGCCGAGTCTGACCGCGACCAGAGCTGGGGCCAGAGATCGACGTGGAAGCTTGACAACCTTTACGTTTTACTGGAAGCTCACTTGAGCTCTGTGTCACTTGTTGTAGCTCGTAAAAGTTCGTCAGCCAACATCATCATCTCTGTAGGGAATGTATTGAATTTGAGACCTCTGCTGTTTTTTGCTGAGGTCGGAGGGAATGACAGGGGTTATATTTCTGAAAGGATGATGACATCTCTTGGGGGAAGTCCATCTTCTGTTAGTATTAGCTGTGACCCCATCTCTGCATTTTGTCAACCACACGCACTAAGGGGGAATTACGGTGGAATTTCCAAATGAAGTCACCACAGACAGATATCAACCCTATATGTGAGAAATATCATATAAAATAGGGACATTTGTCTGTTTGTTGAGGAACGGACTTGTGTGCTGCAGCCCTGTGGCAGGAAGTGGCACCTGTGGTCTGCTTACTGAATCTTTTAAATAGTTTGTCAGGTGGGTAATGAAGAAATGCCCTGACCTGCACCTGCTCGATGAGATGTTTTACAGTTCTGTCTTAACCATACATTGAATTTAACTTGTATAGTGAAACCTAGCTCTGACTTACTGTAGTGTAGTAAAGATGGCAGGATGTCTGTCTGTGTCCAAGTACAAACACCTGCTTTCAAAATTCTGCATGAACAAACGTATTTTTGGCAAATAAATCCATCGTAAAATGATTCAAAATGATTCAAAATGGCGTCATTGAGAGGGTTGAATTCTGGAGTCATTATCTTATAAAACAAGGTCTCCTCCTGGCCTGCAGTAAATCCCAGCAGAGCTCTGCACAGCTCTGAGCCGAGCAGGTCTCTTTATCATAATACGTCATGTTTCATAAGCTGATCATAAGTTTGTCTGTAAAATCACAGTAACTAAGTGAAATCTTTCCCTCTGTGATGTGGTAAGAGGATCAGTGTGAAAGTACTGATCATGCAGAGTAACGGCCCCTGTCAGTGCTTTGTTCTGTGAATGAATGGAGCTATGAAGATGCATAAAATGGAAATACCTGCACTTGAAAAAATGTCCTCAGTTGAATTCCACCTGTTCCAGACAGGAGATGCTGATGTAAACTGTGAATAGTATTACTCTCACAGGCTTCGGTGAACGTGTAGCACTCTCACTGACCGCAGAAGCAGCGAAACACAAATAGGAAATTGTTTTCTCAGAATCAGAATGGTTTAGAGCTTCACTTCAAAGGTCAACCCTCAGCTCGCAGGTAGTCGCGCTCCTGCAATGGAACAGTTGAGCCTTAACCACAGCATCACAGCCACAGTACTTCACACTCTTCAGTGATTATCAGCTAAAGGAATGATTATTGATAACTGCTGGATGTGTACACTGATTGGGTTGATTGATTGATTGATTGGATCTGTGTTAATGTGGGTCTAATTAATAAAGGAAGCATCTTCTCGTCATGATGTTTGAGAGGAAACATTCAGGTGTTTCATTCACTGCTTCCGTGGAGTTACACCTCTGCGTTGGCAGCAGATTCACTTATATTCCCCTTTTGTTATTTTGTTTTATTACCATGTAGAACACGCTGTGGGACATGGTGCTGCAAAAATATCAACTTTTAAATGAAATGGACCTGTACTTCTGATCCCCTCTGAGAATCTCCGCTTTAACGTGATGGAGGGGTTTGTGTGTCCTGGTGATCCTGGGAGCTGTGTTGTCGGGGGACAGCAGCCCCTGGCAGGGTCTCCCAAGGCAAACTGGTCTCAGGGGAAGGGCCAGACTATTCTGCCAGGACTAGGGAAACCGGGGTCTCCTCCTCGAGCTTGTAGGCGAGCGTCTGAGAGCCGGGACGTGGAATTTGGTTTGTCAACCATAGAAAGTCACTGAGTACATTCACCTAAGCACAGTACATAAGTACAACAGTCCTGCCTGTTTATGTCTGTGTGCGAATAGAAAAGGCAAACAAACACAGTTAGAACAGGATTGAGTTTATTTCCTAAGAAACTTATTTAAAGTGTTAAATGCAGTGGAGTCTTAATTCACCCATACTGACAGCATTCCCCCAAAAAAAGCCCCAACAAAAGAAAGAAAATTCTCTACAAATGTAACCGGACAGAAAGAGGAAGTGACTTAAGTGTTTAGTTCTTAATAACTCTTATGGTAACAGTGTCGTTGTACCTGAAAACTCAGACTTGCTTTGCCTATAAACTACATCCTGGAATTATACTCTATCTAAGCAGTCATATATTAATACACAGCTCTGCACATCATCATCATCATCATCATCACCCTCCCACCCCTCCTCACCCAAAACACTTCTCTCAATCAGTTTAAGTAGCACAAAGTAATGATTATCTTTTTTTACATTCAGTCTTTAGATACTATAGAAACTGATTTATTACAACAAAACAGAACAGAAGTAAACAGCTGAAAAATATTTACTCAGAATCACAGTCAGAAAAATTCAGTTGGAATATGGCAAAACGCTCGAGTGATAACACTGAATGAATGTCTCACACACACACACACACACACACAGACGGAGAAGGTGGTGATGTAGCACAGCTGGTGCAGAGCTCAGTCCTCTCCTGAAACGTTTAACACAACACTCACGTGTCAGACTCTGAGTCTTTATATGAGCTGTGTATGAGGATTCAAACGAAATGGTTCCCGTTCCAGTTCAGTCTCTTTTTAAAGTGTGGAACTGTTTCCTTGCTGAGCTGCGGTGGAGGAATACTTCCTGGTATCTGTCATATATGTACATTTTTATTTTTTTGACTTAAATAATTTACTATTACATTAGTTTCTTCTTGTTTGCGTTGCTCTGTTTTGGCGGTTATTTTATTTTTTCATTTTTTTGGTTCATTTATCTTGATTTTATTTCCCTGAGGACAATTAGTTTTGTGCTGTAAGATTCTTCTGGTGTGAACGACTATGAGAAAGGTCTGCACCTGACAGCTGTTTTCATCTTTACTTAATGTGCTGAATGTTTTCCTGATTGATCGTCAGCTTGAAGACATCATCTCCAAGCTGAAGGTGATGTCTTCAGATGTCCGTGTCTGCTTCAAGCAGAACCAGAACATTTTTGGCATTTTTTCTTGTAAAGTGACTTAAACGATATGTTGAATATCAAAGTAGTTGCTGACTTTACTGACTGTTGAATTTGTTTGAAACTCTTTCTTTAAGTGACGGCCATTATTTAAACGATTCCTGTGATTACAGCTCTGAAGGTGTGACCTGTGAGTCCTGTGTTATTATCCACTGAACACTGATTTAGTTAAATGGCTCCAAACGCCTCACGGACAGAGTCGGCCTCACTCTTTATCTTTAACATATTAATGTACAACACGTTTACACACATGCAGCAGAATGACTGACAGATGCACTATGGGTAATGGAGTTAAGGAGAGGACTGGATGCTTGCTGGCTGACGTATACTAGTGAAATATTGTATGTTAGACTCTCTCACACACACACACACACTCATAGACAGATGTGAACATGTACTGAAATGTTAACACAGGATAACAAACAAGGTGCTTTAAGGTTATTGATTGAATCGATGGTTGAGCACACACATGCATGGATCTGAGCACACACACCAGTTTACTGCTCATCTGACTTTAAATGACACAGCGAGATCAGATTCACAGCGCCCCCTGCTGGACCAAATTAAATACCCTCTGATTCCCACTGCAGTCTATATGTTTTAGAGGGAAGGAGAAATAACTGATACTCTGAGTAATCTGGTTAAAACTGTGTTAACACCTGATATTACAGCCAACACACCTGCTTCAGTCCTGGACTTTTCCTGCTTCTTTTCTTCAGATTGTTTATTTTAGATGATGATAAACGTGTCGTTGTCAGGGAATGTTTGTTTCTCTTAAGAAATAAGTGGAGAACAAATCATTAACAGTTACATTGAGGATTTAATGATGAAAGCACACAATGTGGCTTAAAGTTGTTCCAAGTTAATTAAACTGCTCACAGACTGCCTCTGGTCAATATAAGGATTCAGTCTCATGATATTCTGTATTTACTTAATGTCAACAAATCATATTTAAAGACCAAAGCCAACACTGAATGTGTCCTGCTAACAGAACCAGACGACTCTTATTCCTCATTCCTGAACAATCTGCTGGTTATTTCCTCCATTTCTTCCTCCACTCTACCCCTCAGTGTTTCGAATTAGAATATTTACAGAATAAACCATCATCGGTTCGAAGATCAAACCTAAAAGGATCAGGCTGTGTCCGAGTAAACTCCGGACAAACCTAACAGCTCGGAAAACAATACGATCAACAGTGCACACGTCTGCTTTTAACCAGCTTGAGTGTTTTTAGTGTCTTAAACGGACGGATGCTTCAGTACACAAACACACAAACATACACAGACAACACACACACACAGAAATCACACATACACACATGTGGCTTTGGCACCCAGACAGACAAACGTGAGGAATGGCAATGCAGAGTTTAGTATGAAAGGCTAAACCTGGAAGAAAGGCACCGCCAACTTAAAATAACGTGTGGACATAGACACAGAAATATTAAACTACATAAAATAATCGTTGCCATGGAAACATGTAAAGGAATGGGGGTAGAGATGAGAAGTGTGAGCAGTGGCTCTACATAACAGACCAATCTAATCCCTCTCACCCCAGTCATGTCCCGAAACTACGTTCCAGCCATAGATGATTTATAGATAGAAACAATAAAACAAAAATCTCGACATGGTTGGAGCAGGTGTGTGGTTTTTTTATGCCGTTTGTTTTTTTACAGCGGGCAGACAGAGCTGCACTACCGAGGAGCCTCTTCTTCTGTGGAGCTTTCCTGGGCTTTACTGCTACCTGTGGAACCCGACCAATGAGAGGAGAGCTGGGGTGAGTGAGTGGTGATGGCAGACACACACACACACACACAGAGGCAGACACACTCAGGGTGTTAGGCTGACAGAGGATATTTAAGAGGAAACAACAGACCGACAGTGACAGACGGCACAAAGATTCTGGTGCATAGGGAGCGGAGGGAAACCCAGAACCTCTGGGTTCTCCTGCAGAAGTAAGAAAACCTCATTCAAAATCCCACTGATGTTTGTCAGAATTTAAAGAACTAAGCCTGAGAACAGAGGCCGTATTTTTTTCTGTGAAACAGAACATTTCTGAACACAAAAGTAGTTTTTTCTGTGCCCACCATCATTGATTAACTTTATTAAAATCATTCATGTTTCAGTTTCTAACAGCAGTTGCCGTAGTAGATGCTGGTTCTCTTCACCTTTGTGCCGCCACTGTCACGGTCTTTTGTTGCGTCCTGTAACCTGAGGTGATGAGACACGTCCTCAGACGGACATATGGGAGGTCTCTGCTCTAACGTCCAGCTGGTTTGTCCTCTGAGCTGCAGTGGGTGAACTGGGTGAACTGGATTAATCCGCTGCTGAAAATAGTCCCTTCACGTAGTTCAGGGAGTTTGATGTGTTTTCAGGGGTAAACTAAAGATGAATTAACAGGCATTTATAGAATCGTCTCTAAGACACACAATGTAAAAAAAAAAAAGTAATTCAGCTCCAATATGGACGCCAGAGGACACGTTTCATCCCTCGCAATTTATTCTAACATTACAACAGCTGCAGTTTCTGGTTTATGGAGGGAAGTGAATCAGACACAGAGTTAATGAGAAAACACAGTGAGAGACATGGACGACACCTGTGAGGGTTCAGGGAGAAGTGAGGAAGGACACACACACACACACACACACACACACACACACACGTACATCCTGATCCTGAATCCAGACAAGAAACTTGTCCCATGGAAATAAAAATAAAAAAACAGCCACTGAGACTGAAAAGGTAAAGGGAAACAGTCCTGTGACTGTGAAGAGACGGGTGTTATTTCATAGGTGTGTGTGTGTGTGTGTGTGTGTGTGTGTGTGTGTGTGTGTGTGTGAGATGTACAGTCTGTGTCTGCTGTCATGCCACAGACAGGCTGCATTTCATTTACCTCATGCAAAAAAAAGTACTAACAGTAGTTCTCAATGGTATCAAAGAATGAAAAGTTTACAGGAAACTCTGGACGAGCCAGAGGAGAGAGGAGACACGGAGGCACGCAAGGAGGAAAAAAAAGAGAGAGAGAAAAGTATTTTAGTTCAGCTGAAGGCAAACAGGAAAGTACATTCCTAAAAATCCTACAAAGGCCTTTTTATAAAACCGTATTCAAAAGAGTGTCAGTGCGATTTATCATGAGCAGTGAATCTTAGTGTGGAGATCCAGCAGAGCCTGGAGGTCACACAGCGTTTCGAGCAAAGCTACCTTGTGTGGTGTTTCTGTCGTTGAGCAGCTTGGTCTGACTGTTGGGCAGGATCTTAATCTCAGGAGGATCTGGGCTCTGGCTGACGCGTGACGCCATGAGAGCGTTCAAATACTGCAGACGTGTCACCTGCAACACACACGAGAAATCAGCAAGTGGGTCGGACCCTGTTTCCTCAGACTGGATCCCTGTAGAAACCTGTCCACTGCTCTCTCACACCTTCAGTCTGTTAAAGACGAGCTGGAGTCATTAACTCAGTTTTACACAGTTTAATCAGTAAATCTACACATTTCCTCTCTTACCTCTAAGAATGATCTATTTATTTACTCATTTTCTTCGATCTGGTTTTTATTTTTGTTTGTCTTTCATGGATGGATCTGTCTCTCAATTCTAAACAGAGAAATAACTATTTATAAAAAATATATGTAAGGAGAGGCATGTTATCGACGTGTCACACACACACACACACATACACACCCGTATGAGCTGCAGGTCAGTGAGAGCTCGGACGGTGTAGTCAGGACAATAGCTGGACGGGCTGGTGGCGTCTGCTGGCTCAAAGGGATCCCTGGGAGAGTGACGCTGGGTCGACACTGGAGACTGGTGCACTGTTATATCACACACACACACACAGAGAGAGAGTCAGTTAAACTTGTTTTAATGTGTGTTTCAAGTGTCTGAAGACTTTTAGCTTTTATTTATTAGTTCCTGTGTTTGTTGTTATTAAATCAGAAGTAAACTGATTTAAATTCTTTGTAGGAGACCTCCCCCTCCTGCAGCTCTTGGTCTCACCTGAAGATGGCAGCGTTAAAGCAGAAACACCGTAGTATGTGAACGCCCCGTTTTCAAACTTCAGCCCCTCTTTTCCGATCTCCACCTCCACGCGGCCCTGAGAACAAACAGGCAGCTTCAGACTTCAGTGTGGTTTTTTTTCCATGATTACCACAAGCAGCCACTTGTTTTTTAGAGTGTGTAGTATTTACACACAGTGTTTCAGCCTGTAACAGTGGTTAACAGATGGATGGTATTTAATAAATGGTTTAAAACACATTTTAGCATAGTTGTTTATTCATGTGTAAACACACAATGACAATAAAGCTGTAATAATATAAAATCTATCTTCATAGGAGAAGTTGCACTGCATTAATAAACACTCTTCTCCATTCAGCTGCTTATAACTACATTATAACCTGTTATAAACCATTTATTACATGATTGTCTTTCATGTTAGTGTAGTGAGTGTCATTACTGTCTTTAAGGTAAAGGAAATGTTTGTTTGTTCTCAAATTAAAAAGGGGAATAAAGAAACGCCTCATGTCTGAGTCCTTGACTTCGGTTGTTGATTCCTTTCCAGGAAAGTTAGGAGACAAATGTTTGACTTGTGCCTGAGGACCTGAATCTGTGAAGACGAAGCTGAGGCGGACGTGTCTAAACTCGAGCACATACCTGCAGCAGCAGGATGAAATAGTCCACAGGGTGGTTGCGAGTGTAGAGATAGTGGCCCGGGCTCAGCCGGTTGTTGGGGTCAAAGTGCACTTCCTGGTTGACACTGGGGTGACGGAGCAGGTGGAACAGGACCTTCTCGGACACGCGTCCGGGACTGAAGTGCTCCACTTCTACAGGGGTCAAAGGGCAGGGCAGACATTAACACACCAACACTGAGCCTTAGGCCTACAGCTGAATTATAACATACAGAACTGCAGAAAATGGATTTCACATCCAGTTCACCTTTCAAATCTGTCACAGTGATGTCAAATCACTGCACTTTACTGTGAAACAAACACACCTATCACACGCAGCAGTTTAGGCTCAAGGTCAGCGCCAATCTAGACAATACAGCCCCGACTGTGGCTCTGAGACCAGATGTTTTCTCCCGGAGTTCCAAACAGACACGTGTCTGCTGTTAAGTCATTTCCATTAAAGACGCTGTGAGTGAACAATGCATGTGTTTTCAGCGACGCTCTACAGGTGAAGCACATCTCTGACCTGCCTTCAACGGATTGGAAAGTTAAATGACGGCATGCAGGCGTTCCTGCAACAACAGATTCACCCTGACAATATACAATCAGACATAATCATTACATGTCTGTGTTAAACTGTGACTCATTTACTCAGTAACCGCACTCACAAACATAAAGACATTAAAGTAAACATTCACACACACACACCTCTGGACAGGAAGCGGTGTGTTGCCAGCAGCAGCTGTGGCGAGGTGCGGATCTTGGGTTCTCCTTCATGAGGCTTGAAAAGAGAAAACTCCTCGTGGACGCTGCGCGGCTCCAGAGGAATCTCCAGCTGAGGGAGGGGGCGCTTCACTTTCCTGTCCACTGCAGGAGGAGATGAAGGGCCACAAGTTTTCATAAAACCATGTCATAAGATATAAAAAGCAAAAGCCACAGTTCCAGAAACTTACAGTAGCCGTCAGATTCATCCAGGATCTCTGACTTGATGATCTCCTCGATCACGTCCTCTAAGGTGACCAATCCCAGCACCTCGTAGAAAGGATCCCCCTCCCCCTCATTGTTGACCTTCTGGACGATGGCCATGTGAGAGTTGCCTGATAGATGTGAAAGGTCACAGGTCAAATCACAGAAAGCATTCCCTGAGTAAACTTTATTCCAAAGAGATGAGTCTTCATTCAAGGCTTCAGTTTTCAGTTTTGGTTTTGAGGTTTCTGTCTCCACTCGCACACAATAAACTTTCAACTTTAAAACTTAAAGTCCCGGTGACTCTGGAGCAAAGGGAGAGCTGAGAGGAAGCCGTGGAGAGACGGAGTCTCAGGTCAGCTGTGAGTGTGGACACACACCTTTCTTGAACTCCTCCAGCATGGCGTCCAGTTTGGTGTCGTTGAAGACAAAGTGCAGCGGGTGATTGTAGAACTTGGTGATAGTCGTCATGGGGGTGCAGTCATCTGGGTCCACCAGAGCCAGATCTTTCACATACAGGATTTCCACGATGTTGGACCTGGAAAACCGAACTCGTACATAAAGCCACATACAGACAGTACGCTGAATGCGGGGCTGTCCTCACACTGTGAGTGTGACAGTGCGAACCTCGGTTATGAATTATTACAGGTCACCAAACAAACGGTGCTGAGACAAATGACTGTACACGCGGAAAAAGAAACGCGAGGCACAACAAAGACGGTTTGAACAGTAAGATTATAAAAACTTCAAACACTAAACTGTTCTGTGTTTTTCTGCCTGTTTTCTACTTTTTATTAAAGTGGCTGGTAACTGCGAGGCTGTAACCAATTATTTTTCTTTATCAATACATCTGACAGTTATTTCCTTTAATAATTAACTGACTGTTCAACAGATAAAATGTGAAATGCTCGTTTTTGGCCCCGGGGCCTCAGAGGTTAATCCAGCCACGGCCGTTTGACTGTTTTCATCAACAAACTACGACGTCTGCTCGTCTGAGACGACACAGTTTTCCTGTTCCCACCTCTCCTCCTCATAAATGGGAACCCTGGTGTATCCGCTCTGCATGATCTCGGACATGGTGGAGAAGTCCAGGACGGCCGAGCTGGGCAGCATGAAGCAGTCCTTCAGAGGAGTGAGGATGTCCTCCACCGTCTTAATGCGCAGCGTCCCGCGGCTGAACTCCTCCTTCACGAACTCACTGCACAAAAAGACACAGGGAGACATGATCCTGTTAACGCTAATGATGATGATGATGGCAAACAAAGAAGCAAAGAAGATGGATGGAAACAGAAACTGAGGACTGGATTCAGGTGATTCTCCTCTCACTCTGTTTGTCCTTCATTTTATTTTCCTCACATTGTTTTTTCACATACTGGTACATGTGTACATGAACAGGTGGGTCTGCGTGTAAATGTGAACATATATGTGTGACTTTGTGTGTGTGTGTGTGTGTGTGTTTTCACCTGTAAGGATCATTGACGCTCGTGCGGATCATCTCCATGGCCCTCTCCCTTATCCCACAGGTGCTGATGTCCCTCCTCAGCCCCAGGTCCAGGATCAGGCCCAGAGGGCACGACAGGGGGAAGGTGAGCAGCAAACAGACCTGGGCCAGCCAGGTGAGAGCCGGCGCGAGCTGGAAGCCATAACCGGAGCACGCGATGTGAGGAGCGAGCTCAGCCAAGAAGAAGATGAGGAAGCCGCTGGTGAAGACCGCGGAGAGGATGGAGCCCAGCGCCCGGTACAGGAGCACCCCCAGGACCGAGTGTCCCAGAGCACACAGGAACAGCAGAGAGCACGTCTGGGAGGGAGGGGGGGAGGGAGGCACCAAGAAGCAGGTTAGTATTTGCCCCCCTGTGGATCCCCTCCTGGTTTCAGACTCACGAACTTACCAGGAAGTTTCCCCTCCTCCGGATCGGCTCCAGGCGCTTGGCGGCTCGTTTCTCCTCCTCGGATCCGCAGCTGTGAAGGACGTAAAGCTCCACGGGGTCCAGCCACAGCAGGCTCAGGTTCACTGTCCTCAGCATCCCGCAGACCAGCAGCAGCAGCACGATCAGCACGGCCAGACCCCACGGCGGGATGTAGTCTGCGGGCAGACCCTTGTCGGGGTCTATCCGCAGTCTGTCCGGGCCCACAGATGCCCATCTCCCTCCGCTCAGCACGCACAGGTGGTGGTAGGTCTGGTCGCTGTCAGCTGCCCCGTCGGAGATGTTCCTCCGCCGGACCTCCACCGTTACGAGCCCGCCGTTGTCCTCGTCTTTGACGAACCCCCCCGTCACCTGGAAAGCGGACTCCTGGCGGCTGGACTCCTGCTCGCACGGGTCAGGCGCATCCCCGACCGCCCCGGCCGCTCCGCCAGCTGCCGCTGCGAACGCCACCCACGGCCAGCTTCCATTCAGTTCAGCCCCGAAGAGACGGAGCTTGAACGTGGCTCCTTCTGGCGCCGAGATGATCCGATCCTTCATGCACACCAGACCCGCCGGGTCTTCCAGTCGCAGCCCCAGAACCAGCGGAGCTTCCTGGCTGCAGGCGCCGTACCTGATCCCGCAGAACAACAATATCATCAACAGGAACCGTAGACCTACCAAGCTAGCCACCATATTGGAATTGGTCAGCCTGACTCTGCGCGGATCATGTGACACAAGCCCCGCGGTGGCCCCGCCCACCGGGGGGCTGAGCCAGCCAAACAAACGCACCCTGCCACTGACCTGCGGAGCAGACATGTTGGCTCCGCGCACACAGGCGCAGCGCCGCGTCCACCTTCCCGGCCACCGTCCATTCCGTTCGGCTTGTTTTCGTTTTTTGCGGCTCCGCCTTTTCTCAAAATCAGCCAATCAGAGTCAGTGTGAGCTCACAGCCAATAAAAGAGGAGACAACGCGGAGGAGCTCAGGCCCATCTCGGTTCGACTCTTCACAGGAAGTCAATCATCAGTCCAGAGAGAGCAGCTGGAGCTGCGCTCAGTTAATGTGGATTCATCAGAACATGTGAGGGAGAACTCAGGTCTCATCCTCCTCCTCATCCTCACACTGGCTCTGAATCTCAGCTCATAAAAAACGTTTTCTGTGCAAACACGAATCATAAAGTTCCAAGCTCCAAAATATCCCCACATTTTTCCCACCTATGTATTTTGCCCCACAAACGAATGCACTGATTTTCTGTTCCTGTTAACTGGAGTCTCTGGCCTGAACTCGGCCTGCTGACACCTGGTGTTAATGCAAAGGCTCAGCATTAACACCAGGTGAACCTGTTCCATGGAGCACAGAGCAGTCTGAAGCCAGATGATCAGTCTGTGGTGTTCCTTCCCTGGCGCGTTTTCCTAATGATAATATATTCATAAAATAAGTGTTTTCATCTGTGCAGTCTGTGTGGGAGCAGTGCAGGTTGGCTGTGACAGGGATATAATAACCAGCTTCCTTTTGATAACAGAATCTGAGGATCAACCCACATGTCTTGTAAACATTTCTCACGTCAGTTAATGTGAAACGACTCAGTTTGTGCAGAAAGAAAGAAAACGCGGCTGAAAACTTTGCTCCGGGCAAGAAAATCCACCCAGAAGTTTTTTATATGAATCACGGAGACAGGTTTTCTATAGAGAAATATATCTCAGGTTTATTAACCTCATAGATTTCTTCAAATGCCTGACAGTAGTTATAAAATAGTATGTACACATTGCTTTAAGTTACACAATCCATGTTTGCAAGTGCTCCTCCATCTCTGCTCAACCACTGCAATAAAAGAAAAATAAATTCACATCCAAGTCAAACATGTTCCAGCAGTGTCTGAATATCAAAAACCACCAAGCAGGTGTTCTGTTTATACCCTGGAGAAACGAGTACATTACCTGTGATTCTTTTTTTATTTCAGGTCCTTGAACCATCTCAAATCTGCACTGCAACTCTCAAACTGGGAAAATACTGCGTCAGTCTCTCTCAGTGTGCAAAGCTTAACCTAAATATATTTCAAATGGATGATAACAGATGCAGAGACATGTTTTGGGGAACTGCTCTTCACCTGGTTTCTGCATCACTCCACAGGCATCAAACCTCAGACAGTTCACTTGTGAATGATACACAGTGGAAAACTCACTGGCCTGAGAAACGCTGCACCAGAAAATATTTAACCTTCGTACAGGTCTAATCATCACACCGCTGCAGGGCTAAAAACAACACTGCACTGCAGGAACTGCTGATAAGTCCCGCTCCAGCCCCTTTTAAGAAAAGGTCTGAACAATAAAAAGGGCTTAGCAGATCGGACCGGCAGTCGAAGCTGGAGGAATTTCAATACTTCTGAACTGTGGGAGTGCAGTCAAGATTAGGGCTGGGTGAAAAATAGATGAGGAAAAGGAGTGAAAAGCGAGAAGGGAGCATGGGAGGAGAGAAGAAAAAGAGGAAGATACAGGATGACAGAAAAGGGGAAGGATGGGAAAAGAGCTGAGAAAAAAAGCTTTGGTTATCGCGTCTAACGACAAAAAACAGAAGGAAGCTACAGAAGATGGGAGGAGTAAATTATTTCTTGAGGTCAACTCTGTGCAATGTTTATTGCTATGCAATGCCTTCCTAATAAAACAAAGGAAATAAAACTTAAATTAACACCGTCTCTTTATAAATAGATCTATTTTAACCTCTCTCTCAGCATCACACGAATGCCCATGTCTTCATGTACAGAGTATTTACAGTAATATAACACAAACAGCAGTCAGAGACCTGAACACAGTGTTTCTGGGTAAATGAACCCAGTAAAAGCTGTGTCTCACAGCTGGAAGCCCGTTTCACAGAACCACACCTTCAGGTGCGCGTCTATAACAAAAAAACAACAATAAATACAACGCTTACAATAAATACAACATTACTAAGTCAAACCAGTGTTTTCACATTTCCCAGTACACAAACTGGTAGTCACACAGCCAACCAGTGGCTTCCTGCGGAAACCAGTATAAGACCAATTGCTACATGAGACCTATATGAACCAGCAGGCAGGTCTAAAGTTTCTTCCAATACAGGGTAAGGCTATGTCCACTGTGTATTTGCATTTAATGGTTTTCCTGCTCAGCTCTGGGAGTCCTGCTGAAGAAAATCTATGGTTTTCACAGAGTGATGATCCATGGCTGGATTTACCTATCAGGGGGGCAGATATGCTGGGCCCCCATGAACTACCCCGTGTCTGGATTCCTGTGCTGGGATACTGCCCGGCCCCAGGCTTCATCTGTGGTCATTTCATAAAGCAAAAATCTGTTTAATAATTTACAACATGTGGGAACAAAACTCAAATAATTAAGTATTAAAATTCAGATTTGACACTGGGATCCTCAGCTGATCCCAACAGCTGATTTTGGGCTTTAGTGCTGCATGTACCTAATTCATTTTTTATCAGTCTACTAGAAACCAGCAGGCGGCGAACCTGGGGCTCTTGGCGTTGCAGTGCGGGAGCCTGATTTCCCCGGTTGGTAATCCAGCCACGATCATCTCACTCCAGAAATCATCCCACAAAAAGGAAAAATGCTTTGGAATATTCACTTTTTTCAGACTTATGCTACATAACTCAAGTTTAAAGTGTTTTCAAATCAGTGCTAGCTTATACAACAGTTTTTCTTTTGTATATTTTCAAATAAATATCTTCCACTAAATCATCAACAAAATAATTTATCTTTACAGTCTCTTAAATCGTGTCACTGCATACATAGGAAAAACAGGTAATTACATGCTAGCAGCTTTAACCTCTCAGCTCAGCCCATCACCCACACAGCAGAGTGAGGAGTGAGCTGCTTCAGTCGACTTCACGTTAATCTCTTTATCTCTGCGTCTTCAGTCCACAGGGACACAAACCAACGTCCTCCGACTGCTCGTCTGCTCTAAACACGGGTTGAATAGGTACAATGTCATTTACACACACATCAAAATGTACTTCACATTGTGTCAAGTGCCGTGTATATGAATTAATCCCTGGGTTGGAATGTCCCTCGGACACACACACCATATGGAAACTGTGGAAAATGATGTGCAGCTGCAGGAAAAGTGTTTTTCATTCTACGCTGAGTCTCAGGTTAAGACAGGGTGAACGTCACTGGTGTGAATCTGTGTGAAGACATGCTGTGGAATGTTTGCTGTCCATTAAATCAACCAGTCATTGTGCTCTAAGTGTTCTCAAGATGTTAACCTGATATTCCAGCGTCAATCCTGTGTCAGCTAACTGACCCTGTGTTTCCTGTTCAAAGGTTAATAAATACATGTGAAACACAGCTTAAATGAATTGTTGGACAGTTTGCACTCACATGCTTTCTTGCTCAGAGTTGGATGGGAAGACACCACTCTCATTCTGAAGCTCACTCATTAGCACTTTGAGTGTTGTAATAAAGTCGTCTTCTGCAGAGAATATGTAGAAATGCCCTCATTAAATTTGCACAGCAGGTGGCGATGAACTGAAAAGTCGGCCAACTGTGCTGTGAACTGCTTGCAGGCATTAAACTACTTGTTGCTCTGGGTTATTTGGTCTTCATGTCACCTGACTGGGTTTTTACACGCACAGTGACTGAGTGGAAACACATCAGAAGCCCAGTGTAAGTTCCACCCCACAGCATTAACCTCAGTCCGTCGTTTCAGATCCAGTTTGCTGAGCTGTTCGTGTCTTGACATTGTGAAGCTTTGAGCAGGAGCCGGTGTCGGGCCGCGCTCCGTTCACAGTGAGGAATATTTAGTGGAGATGTTTAATGTCATCTGATGTGTGCAGCGTTTTCAAGAACCAAAGCAAGAAAAAATAAATTAAATCTCTAAAATAGAAAACAAGCTCAATGTCAAATACATATAAATTAATATTACATAAAATAAATATTTTAATTTAATGTCAATTAAATAACTTAAAACATATTGCCTTGGTCGGGAGGTAGGTCAGAAAGACTCCCACCTTCACAGCACGAGTAACAGAGACCAGACAAGAGTTAGTGCAGGTTTTAGCCTCTGAGCTACAGACCACGTGTAATTTATCTGAATGCTGCTGAACTTTAGAACTTTGTTTTTCACCAGCCTGCTTTCATTTCTTTTTTTTTTTTCATTAAAATCTAAAAGAAGCTACAGCATGGTTTCCATGCATCCTCCCTGGTCTGACTGAACTTCAGACTGCAGAAGCTGCTCAGTGCCGTGAACCTGGTCCCCGTGCTGGTCGATGGGTTGACTCCCTGACAGCTCAGCACAGACAAAGGCAAGAGACACAGATGAATTCATGTGTTCACACCCGTCACGACTCTGCCTGAATAAAAACTGTTTCAACTCCACGTTCTACACCCAGACGAACCTAAAACCACACTCGGTGAAAATAAAAACCTCGCCTGTAAAATGAAACTGAGACACAAACTAAATAAAAAGAGCTTCTCTAACCCGTGTGGCAGGGATGAAGCAATGATCTGGACACAGCAGGTGGGAATGTAAGTTTTCTGTTAATGTCTAACCGGTGATAACTTAAAGGGTCAGTTCACAGAAATTACAAAAAAAAAGAAAGTTCTGCATGGAGCTGCAACAAACCATTAGGTTTTGTTTTGTCTGATCAACCAAAGACCAAAATCCAAAGATGTTTGGTTTATCGTAATAATACGAAGAAAAGCATCGTCACTTTTCACAAGCTGAAGACAGCAAATATTTGGCATTAAAAAAAAAAAAAAAACAATGAATCAATTGTCAGAATAGATGCTGATCAATTGTGTGTGAATCAGCGAAGTAATTAATCAATTGATCACTGCAGCTCCAGTTGTATGTGCTGAGGTTCTGAGATGTCTGACTGAAACACTGAAAACCTGAAATTTTCAATCCTCCTCATGTTTTGTGTAAAGAAAATATAACGAATGATGAATTTTTGGTTGATGTTCGTTGAAGGGAGCAGCTCCCCCTGGTGGCCTCACTGGTTTATTATAGTTTATTATAGTGAGGTGGAGGCAAAAACCTCAAAACCCGTCAAAACAAACCAACACTAAGAAAATGTGTCTTTTTGTAGTTTGGGTGAACGGATCCCTTTAAAGACAACAAACACACACACACACACACACACACACACACACACAACCCTGTCTACATTTTACATACTAGTGTTCCCTGCTCCTCTGCCCTCTGTACTCTACTCGGGATCTTTTCCAGTGATGGGGGGTGGGGTTGGGGGGCATGCAGGACGGGATAAAGGAGGATCTCTGTTTACACACACACACACAATGTGTTGATCCTCAGTTTCCCTCCGAAAAGTTCAGGAGACAACAAGCAAACAGGAAAAAGAATTAGTGCCAGTGTGTGTGATGTGAGTGCTCAGGGAGTTGAGTTTCCCACAGGGACTCCAGTTAGATGGTGCTCTCAGTGTGTGCGTGACTGATGGTGTGAACGTGTGGGTGGGGGTGTGCCTGGGTGTGGCTGGGCCTGCGGGGGCCCACGCAGTTCTGCTGCTCACTGAGCAGAGTGGTGGTCTCTCCCGGCCCGTTCTCGGGGCCGGCAGAGGGCGGGGACTGCTGGGACTTGGAGGACAGAGTTGGGAGGGGGTTCAGGTTGCACGGTGCCAGACTCATGGAGGATGGCGCAGCCTGGGAGAGGGAGGTGTGGTTGCTCAGAGGTGGAGTAGCTTGGGGTAGAGACTGGCTCGGCCTGCGGCTGGAGGAGGAAGAAGTGGTCTGGGGCAGAGAGGTGCGGCTGCTCGGCGGCGTCGGCTGAGTGTTAGACGGCGGGCGCCTTGCGGGAGGCGTGGCCAGCGGCAGTGGAGTGCGCGTCCCCGGTGGCGTCACGGGGGGCAAAGAGGCAGACGTGTCCAGACGAGTGTGACTGCCCTCCGGAGACTGCGGCGTGCTGTCCAGCCTGGACGCCAGGAGACCGTTCTGGTACTGAGCACGAGTGACCTGAGGGGGACAACACACCAGCAATAAGACGCAAGAGGAGGGAGCAGTTCACCGGAACACAGCCGAACTCTCCGTCAGTGCTACCTACTCAAACTGACCTGGCATCAGTTAAAAGAGAGTTACCTTGACAAACTGCAGGTCTGTGAGAGCACGGACGCAGAAGTCCGGTATGTACTGGAAGGGGGTGCCTGGGATCTGAGTGTTGCTGCCGCCGACTGAGCCACTTTCTGGAGCGCGCTCAGTGCAGCTCAGAGACGCTGAGCGGTTCAGGTTCCCCCCGTGTGATGGAGAACGAAACTCTGGGAGTGACAGGGAAGAGAGAGTGAGCAAGAGGGTGAGGACGCAAAAAAATGAAAAGGTAATGGAAATCAAACACGTGCATGTGCGCGCGCGCACACACACACACACACACACCAAGAAACAACAGAGAAAAATGATGTGAAAACAAGATGACTGTGTCAGAAAACTGGGGAAAAAAACGAAAGCAGCCGACTGATGTTGAACAGGCGTCATGAAAACACTGCAACACAACACACACAGACACACAACACACATTAATGTCAATGAGTGAGTGACAGTGCAGAGGTGACATGATGATGAACACCATGCGATGAGGCAAAGTGCATCGTTTGAGCATTGAAACAGGTGCGTCTGAGCTCAGAGGAGGAACCCCCCCTCATTGGCTGGTTTCAGTGATGTCATGGAAGGTGACGCAGGGGCAGGAGAGTGTCCCTGTCATCTGTCTTAGGGGGTTGTGTTAAAGGAGAGAGAGACGCTAGTGATGATCAGAGAACTTCAGTTCCGTGTGGTACAGAGATCAGCTGGGAGGAACGGGAGAACGTCTGTTCTTAAAGGAACAGTTCAACATTTTGGGAATTCTGCTGAGTGACTTTCTGTCTGAGAGTGAAATGAGTAACTGTGATGCTACAGCCAGTGGCTAATTAGCTTAGCTTAGAATAAAGACTGAAACAAAACGAAATCCACCAACCAGAAACTCGAAGGCGCATTAATTAACACTTTTTATTGTGTTTTTGTACGAATAAACAAACGTTTGAGCGTTAGAGGTGCTGGAAGGTGGATTACTTTCACACAGAGCCGGACTAGCTGCTCCCACCTGTTTGCACTCTTTATGCTAAGCTAAGCTAACTGTGGCTCTGTATTTACCACAGAGACGTGAAAGTGGTTTAGTTCTTCTCATCTAACACTCAGAAAGAAATGAAGAAAATAATCTATTTCCCAAAATGACAAATTGTTCCTTTAACCAAAGGTCCGAGGTCAGATTTTCCCGCTCTGCCTGCCTCATGAAAATCTGACCACAGATCAGTGGTTAAAGGGGAGGAGGTGGTGACAGGGTTAGAAATTAAGAGGGCGTCGCATCAAGAGCCCCATCCAGCAAGATTGTGCGATTCACTTCACGGTGTAATAACGTGAGGCTGAGAGGTAACGCCTGCCGGCCCTACCTGCAGGCCCGTCACCCTGCCTCCATCCTCACCTGTACAGAGGGAGCTTGTTACACCGACCTGAGCATGTGCAAGGACTAAGGCTGCAACGACTTATTGTATTCATTACAGATTAACCTACTATAGTTAGTTAGTCAGTTAGCTGACTAACAGCAGGGCAGTGTCCATTTACTTCAGAAGCTTAAAAATTTAATTTTCAGTTAAATGAAAAAAAGGCTTTTGTAGAAAAAAAAAATTCAAAATAAAGCAGGAAATGATATCATGATATATGATTTTTAGGGGGGGGGGCAGCGTTCACTCAAAAAAACAGAGAAAAGGCTAAAAGGGAAATAAATCTTGAAAAATGTAAAATCCCTTTGCTTCGTTCCCTCTGCCTGTGTTCACTGTGAGCCTGTACTTGCTGGATCAGGGCTCTGAAGATGATGAGAAAAAGTAAAAATGGTGCGATCGGATTCAAAGTGGCCCCCTCCCCCCACCCCCACCCCCCCGTCCCGGGGCCCATGAAAGTAAGTGTTTACCTGGGAAACGAGAGAACAGAGAAAACCTCTTAAGAGAGAGGCGTCGTGGAGGGGGGGACGGCACTGATGGGGAGAGAGGGGGGGTGACGGCTGAGAGAGAGAGGAGGGAGAGGGAGGGGCAGAGAGAGAGAGATGAGCTGGTTTATTCGTTTGTTCATTTCAGTGTGAGTGTAAATCACATCCCCGCTGCACGTCCTCACATCGTCCATCTCATCGCTGTGCGTTTATTTCTCTTTAGATGGATCCTTTGTTTTTTCTAATCAGTGTGGAGGTTTTTCTAAACGTGGCTCCACTGAGAATCAACATGTCAGTACGACAGGAGACACTGGTGTCTGCCACTGCGAGGAGTCGTCACCTGTCCTGACTGAAATGACTCAAACATAACGAGCAGCTGCTTTAAACGCTAAACACTTCCCTTAGAGTTAGAACCAAACTGCTTCAGCTTTTCTTGGAATTTGCAGCTAAATATCAGCTATTTTATTTTTTTTTCCAGGAAGTTTCCAGGAAATGAGTTGAACCTGTAAAATAAAACGTTACCAATTTCTCTGACAGTTGAATTGAGGTTAAAAATACACACTGAATTTCGGATGAGAAATGGTCAAGTGTTTGACAGATACATCTGACGCTGCATTTACATGACACTGCACAGGCACAAACACTGAGCCGCATAATGTGCACATGAAGCACAGACAGCAGTTTATCCAGGACAGAGAGGGAAGAAGAAGAAAAACATTTTATCAGCAGTTACAACACTGAACCACCAGGAGTCGCCAGAGTCACAACGTCTGCAGTGACTCAGTCACTTCACCACCAACCAAACAACACGATGTGGTTTATAGATGCTGCCTGAGCACTGACACCACCGAGCCGCACTGTGGCCTTCTGAGGTAGGCTTACATGATCCAACACCTGCTCTAACATACAACACACACACACACACACACACACACACACACACACACACAGCTCCTTCTTTAGGGTAAAAAACCTGCATATTCAGCCTGTTATGTAACAGCATGCTGCATCCCCGCTGACCAAACACATCACTACAGCACATCTAGTTTAATTTCTATTATCAGTGAAGTGAAGATAAACACGAATTGAAGCATCTGACATTAAATTTACGCAGATTTATTTTAGGGGAAATTAAGTTTTATATTTAAATTCGACACAAGAAACAGCTTGTGTTAACAGTGATTCCTGCTCTGAGGGCAGACTGCAGAGTCTGCAGCAGAGCTTCATCTCTTATCAGATAATATCAGAACAAATAAATCAGAACAATTATCTATTAAATTACTGACTGGGACACTGGGTGGAGACTCCCAGTCTGTCTCCTAACCCTGAGCTCTTCACTGATTTGTTCCTTTTAAAAGTGTGAGACTCTCATGTCTGCGACATACGTACGGAGCTGGATTCAGGACGTCGTTAGCATAGCTTAGCCGACCTGCAGCTGAAAATGTAATATCAGCTGTTTAACACAGACATGAGAGTGGTGTTGATTAGCAGGAAGACAAACAGGGTTAGGGTGTATTTCACAAAATGTCAATAATACCTTTGAGGAAATTTCTCTGACACAATTAAACTGACTACTAAAAAATAAAAAAATGGAAATTTACCAGACTTTCCTGTTAAAAGTTGAATAATTTGGTAATAATGATAATAACGAGTAAAAGAAGTCACTACAACAGGAAGAATATCTTGTTATGAAGTGAAAAAGCTCTAATTAAAACAATTTTTTTCTCATTATAATTAGAATCTGAGCAAATGTATTTTTTGTTGCTGTACGGTCGTTATTTTCATCATGTGGCAAAATGTATCCCACAAAGAAACGAAGCAACCAACGCAGTTATCACACACACATCAGAGCTCCACATAGCAGAGGCCGCAAAGTGCTAAACTGCTTCCTGTCTATTCTAATCACACTGCGTGCCAGTCCTTTCAAAATAAAATACAGCTAGAGTTTTTGTTCTTCATCTGCAAACTTGGTCCAAAAAAAACTCACTGAGAGTGTTGCAGCATTTTTTTGTATTTTCGATTCATTAGAAAGATTTATATTGTGTATGTACGTGTGTGTGTGTATTTGTGTGTATGTATGTACTGACTTACCCAGTGATGGTGTACTTAGAGCCATGACTCCATAATAGGAGAACGGGCCGGTTTCAAACTTCATGTTTTCATTTCCTGCTTCCACCTCCACTCGACCCTGAAGGACACACAGCAACACTCATAAAGTAAATTACAGTGTGTGTGTGTGTGTGTGTGTGTGTGTCAGTAAAGAAACTCTGCTGTACAAAATCCAAGAGTCATCTCCTGTGGCAGGTAACAGAAACACTTCGACGTCCCATAAATATTACATCCTGCCACAGGTGCACTCGTCCAGGGTCCAGTGTCTCTTTACCTGAAACACACACACACACACACACACACACACACACACACACACACACATATATATGTAGTTCAGTGGTGGAACAGGAGCAGCTGTGCTCAGGTTGCCTGCTGAGTGTCTGCAGTCACTTTATCCACACCTCAGGTGTCAACAACAAAAGCTCCGTGTACTAACACACATTTTCAGACACGGCTCAACACAACATCCATGATACACAAACATTTACACGCACAGTTAAAACAAACAGTAACACACTCTGAGCCGAAGGAAACTGTGTGTGTGTGTGAGTGTGTGACTGCCACCACTCAAATACTCAATATCTATAGAACACTGAGAAATGTTTCTATTATTTTGTCCACCCCATGTACGTCAGTGACAGCAGGCTAAATAAGAGAAACGCCTGCAACTGAAACTAAAACTTATTATTGGACTTTTATTAAACTGATTAGAAAAAAACACATGTAATAAGTGTGTGTGAGTGTGTGTGAGTGTGTGTGTGTGTGAGTGTGTGAGTGTGTGTGTGTGTGTGTGAGTGTGTGTGTGTGAGTGTGAGTGTGTGTGTGAGTGTGTGTGAGTGTGAGTGTGTGTGTGTGAGTGTGAGTGTGTGTGTGTGTGTGTGAGTGTGAGTGTATGTCAGACCGATGCGTTCGAGGTCGCTGAAGTCTTGCTCAGGTTCGGTGTTTGGTTTCAGCCCCTCGTTCTCATATCCGACGTTCATCCATCGATCTTTCATGATTTGCTGAGAAACAGACGACAGGAATCAGTGAAGCGCTGCACGAAACGTCATTTAACGTTTGATGTTTAAAAGCTGAATGAAAGAGCTGCAGGTTGCTGGTTCTACTCCCTGAGCCTGTGTTTTACCTGAAGGCTGCCTCGTTTCCCAGGGTTTAGGACCAGCAGCTTCTTCAGTAGATTTTCACAGTCAGTCGACATGTAGAAGGGAATCCGGTACTTTCCTCTGAGAACACGCTCCCTTAGCTCCTACACGCACACACACACACACACACGTCTGAACTAGTAAAACGTAACGTGTTAACATCCTGACGCTTTGTCCATCAACAGAAAATGAATCAGCAACTACTCTGACAATCAGTGGCTTGTTTAAATAACGTTTTCAGTAAGAAGATCCAAACATTCGCTTGTTTGAGTGTTGACATTTTTGCAGATTTATTAAAAAAGAGAAACTGAAATATCACACGGATATTTCAGAGCCAAGGTTACAAAAAGATATCTGCTGCACTTAAGGTTCCTAAGAGCACAGTGGATCCATAATCCTTCAATGGAAGACGTTTGGGACGACCAGAACCCTGGTCAAGTGGCCAAGTACAGGGATATCCTGGACGAAAACCTTCTCCAGAGTGCTCAGGACCTCAGACTGGGCCGAAGGTTCAGCTTCCAACAAGACAATGACCCTAAGCACACAGCTAAAATAACGAAGGAGTGGCTTCAGGACGACTCCATGACTGTTCCTGAATGGCCCAGCCAGAGCCCTGACCTAAACCCAATGGAGCATCTGAAAATGGCTGTCCACCAAATCCAGGTGTGAAATCATTCCCAAAAAGACTCGTGGCTGTATTAGATCAAAAGGTGCTTCAACTAAATACTGAGCGAAGGGTCTGAATACTTATGGCCGTGTGATATTCCAGTTTTTCTTTTTTAACAAATCTGCAAAACTTTCAACACTTTCTTGTTTCTCTGTCAATATGGGGTGCTGTGTACATTAGTGAGGAAAACAATGAACTTATATAACAAAGAGTGAAACATGTAAGGGTCTGAATACTTTCCGTACCCACGGAACATGAATACAAGCTAAATCTGCTTATAGTACAGTGTCTTATAAACCGTTTATCAGCTGATAAATGCTGAACAGGGGACCTGAAGCCTGAGTCACAGTTTACTGTCTGAGTTCACTGAGTTCAGTTATACAATACAGTTATATAATAACCTGCTGCTCAAGCTTATCCTCTCTTTGTCTCTTCATTCACTCGCTGTTGAACTTGTTGACGTCTGAGGTGCTGAATCTGAATTTTTACTGACAGGTGTTTCTATTATTTTGTCCACACCAATCTACCTTCAGGTTCTGTCCGTCGAAGGGCAGCGAGCCGCTGACCAGCGTGTAGAGAATCACTCCCATACTCCAGACATCCACCTCCGGCCCGTCGTACTTCTTCCCCTGCAGGATAACAGAACTACGTTACCCAGCAGCCCACTGCTCTCACAGCACACTATCACAGTTCACTGTCTTCAGGTGCTGAATCTTCACCCTTTGATTCAATTATTCCTGAAGCCAATTCGTAGTTCTGCAGGTGTGGTGGGCGGGGCTGAGCGTTCACCTGGAAGAGTTCAGGTGCAGCGTACGGAGGAGAGCCGCAGAACGTGTCCAACTTGCTGCCCACGGTGAACTCGTTACTGAAGCCGAAGTCTGCGATCTTAATGTTCATGTCAGCGTCCAGCAGGAGGTTTTCTGCCTGAAAGACAAAAAAACTTTATTTAACCAGAAGTTATGGCACAGACACAGAGAGGTGGACTCATCTCCGAAAACAGGATCAGAGTGACGGTAAAATAATCTGTTCACACTCAGTGATCAACTGAGTTTATTGGGATTATTTAACACTGTCTCAATGTGTGTGTGTGTGTGTGTAGTGTGTGTGTGTGGTGTGTAGTGTGTGCGTAGTGTGTGTGTGTGTGGACCTTGAGGTCTCGGTGTACGATCCTCTTCTGGTGACAGTACTCCACCGCTGACACGATCTGACACAAACAAGTGATTCAGGAGGAAGAAGAGTGTCATTTACAGTTTGTCCTGAGGGTGGCAGCACAGGAAAGCACACACTGTTCCCTCAAACCAAAGGGCTTTATCCTCTCTATGGTGGCCTTCGTAGGACATCTAAGAGTCATAAAAAAAAATCTAAAAATAAAACAACAAAGCAGATGGCCTACACCGGCCGCCTGCAGAGACACGCTGCTCTGTGGAGGATTAAAAGTTCCAGCTGTTCACAGAGAGGATGTTAAACAGCTTCTGTCCGACAGTTTCGAGACAACCAGCAAAATAAAACTGTTAACTAATGTGACGTGAAGGTTCAGCCTCCTCATCTTCTTGCTTTTATTGTTACACCAACTTCAGCCAAGTGTAAAACTTTTTTTCTATGTGCAAACTGAAGATGTAAAAACAGGTGCATGGAAACACACCTGCTGTGTGATGGGGCGTCTGCTGGCTGAGGGCTTAAGACACCAACGCTGTATCTCTCCATTGTATCACTTTATATAAGATCTTCAACATAATAAAGGCTGGTGTGTGTCACAGTGGCCTGTGAATGCAACACTAATCAGCTGACCAGGGCACAGCCGTTATGAGCTCACCTGGCGGAACTTGGCTCTGGCCTCCTTCTCCTTCATTCGTCCATGAGCCACCAGGTAGTCAAAGACTTCACCTGGAACACACACACACACACACACACACACACACACACACACACACACACACACACACACACACACACACACACA
>JBBMJY010000008.1:18436221-18447518 GCA_037833715.1 Toxotes lorentzi | reverse complement strand
AGTTACAATCAAACTCCCAATGGAAAATGAAGAAAATGCAGCGTAGTCTGCAGAAGAGTTGGAAGACAGAAGTAAGATAAAAACATTTTTTAGATCAATTTAAATTAAAAATAACAAATAGAACAAAAAAACTACAATACCTCCAAAGTAAGAGTTGTTGTTTAATAGTATTCAGCCTGTGTCCTGAGCATAGTTGCACTGCTGTCCATCATCACCAGCCAAATTTTGATAGAAGCTTTATTGTACAGGGTCAGTTGGACTTTGAGGTCAAACACTGGCTCGTTTCTCTGCCAAGTTTCGTTCCAAGGGGAGACTGGAGTAGGACCTTTGGGGTGAAGTAGGTCAGCTGAGGAAAAGTTTTGCGATTCTTACGTTTTTTTTGGCGTCGGCACAAAGGGAGGCCTCCCGACAGGGGAATTTTTCCCGCCCCTGTAAAGCGCTACGTACGGTCAATCGTGGACAGGATTCACTGCAGTATCAAGCGACGTGGGGTTATTTGGGTCAGGTTTAAGTGTAGGTGGGTTCGTACCTTTTTCTTTTTTATTGCGTGGTGGACAGGGTAAGGGAAGGAAGCCTGGCAGAGAGACGACTCAGATAGCTCAGACCACTGTAAAGATGCACCCAGTTTGGGTTTATTTGCTTCATTTTCCATCTTGTGGTGATGATGAACGCAGTGACCACTGTGAAAACCTAATACATGTCAGGTTTACCAGATTGAACAATGATGATTCATTTGCTCCTTCTGAGCTACGTGCTATTGTCATGTTTGAAGTTTAACACCTGAATCCAAACTCTGGAGAAACACGTGCTGGTATCTTGTCTTTTTTAAAGAAAATAGTGACTGAACTTGTTTTAAAAATAAATAATAGTAATAATACAGGTTGAAGTCAAAGGATTTCTTTGTCCCTTTTCTCATTTAATTTTGTCACTTGAATAAAGAAAATCTTGTACTTTATAGTGTTTAATATTTTGTATTGTCTTTTATCTAGTGCTCACACTTTGGCAGTAATTTGTCATTAACAGGATTCAATTAGCCAGAACTACATTATATAGTGGATAAGGTCAAACTTAGTCGCTTCATGACATAAGGTGTGATACTAATATGACGTAGTGCTGTTGTAAGTAGTTATTGTTCATTTACATTGTTATTGACTCTTAAAGCTGTATTTTTACCAAGTGAGTGACTTTATGAATGAATTTCAAATCTGTATTGGACTCTGAATTGTGTGTGTTTAACAGAAGAAACCACAGCAAATTATTGTTCTAAGTTTAGGTTCTTATGGGATGTTCTGCTGTTTCCATGGTTACCATTCTCAGTTTGCTCTGTGAGGTCAGTATCAGCTGTTATTGTGCTCTCTCCTGATTGTTAGCTGATGCTCTCTCATTTCCAGCCTCTGGTCAGTCTGTGTTGAACTGTGAATGTGATGTAATTAGAGACCCAAAGTAATTTGTTCATATTTTATTGAATTTTATTTAAATGTTTTGAGTTGGTCTGAGTTGAACTTGACTGTGAGAGACCTGTTGTTGCAAAGAAACAGCGTTTTCTCTTTGGTCTCGAACCAGGAATAAACCTGAGTTCAGAGTCTGACTGTGAACCAGAACCCAGCGCGGTGTTGTTGGGACTGTGCATCAAACACAATAAAATGAGAGAATGACAGACCAGTGATGTGTGTGTGAAGCTTATATTAAGGTTTGCATCAAAATCCAGATGTAATCTGTTTGTATTCAGCTGAGAAAACTTGATTGAAGATTAAATGCAGACATTGTTCAGGTTTTATCTGCTTTTATCTTGTGTCTGTGATAATACGAGATAAAGCTCATACAGGTGGTAATAAACAGGACTTCAGAGACGTAACCTTAAACATGCAACATCAGCTTCCACTGTAGAAATATGTAGAACTGCAGTACTCAGCTGTTCCACAGGGTGGAGCTGCAGCTGAAAACAGCAGTGTTTATAAAGTTCAGTTAAACTGAATAAAAACCTCCTCTCATGTTAACGCATTGGAGTGAACACACTGAGCTGGAAGCTCACACAGCTTTAGCATCAAGTCTGTTCACTCTGAACATTTGACTCAGTGGAAATAAAGAGCTGAGAGTCACTACTGACATTGTTCCATCCTTTATCCTCCCTAACTCCTCTTAAGATCTCCTACTCATTTTTATCCATCTTTTCCTCCCTTTCCTAACCCCTCTGTGCCCACATCTCCATCTGTCCATCGTTTCTGTATCCTTCCTCAATCCTCCATCTCTTCTTTCCTTCCTACAGTGATTTTCCATTTTGATCATTCCTCCCCCCACTGTGAATTGGACCCTTTTCTATCCGTCCTATGCTCCCTCTCTTCTTCTTCTCCTCCCACCCTCTCTTTAATCATTCTTTCATTTACAAAGGTCGTGAATATATTTTGTTTTCAGCTTCACACTAACAGTACACACAATGAATGTGACAGCACACCGCTCTCGCGATTTCCTGCAGGGGAGTTGTCTAGTTTCTTTTAATGTTTGATTTTGTTGTGTTAAATACTGAGAGTGATGCAATGAAAACCATATCAGTTGTTGTGTGAATATGAACACACAGTTTCTGCCTTTATTACGAGCAACATGAATTTACAAACTTAACTGTTTCCATAAATTAAAAATAATTATTTAGTTTCACATCATTGTGTCATCATGTTTGTCGTCATAACGACTGTTTAGACAGAACATAAAAGAGTTATCATCGGCATCGTTCATTTAACACATCACAACACAGCTTCCATTTTCAGACTGTAAAAATATGACGGTATTTTAGGAACATAAATGTACAATTATCTGATACAGGAAACGGCCTGAGAAAGTCATTTTGCTCCTTTTGATGCCACAGTATGTGTGTGTGTGTGTGTGTGTGTCCTTCTTAGTGGTTTAGCTGCTGTCAAACACAGAACCTTCAGTCAAGTGGCCGAGACGACGCAGTCTGTAGATTAAATTACACAAACATGACGAAGCTCTAGAAAAGGATCCTTCTGTTTTAGAAAGTCCAGGTTAAAGAGTTGAAGTGGCTCTGGGTTGAAATGATGCAGAAACAAGCTTTTCTAAAATAACCTTCATGTTTTCCTGAATTTTCCAAGTTAGACGCCGTAAATCCCCACACAACTCAAAGCTCGGCTGGTTACTGCCGCTGTGGTAACTTCACAGCAACATAACAGGAGCTGAAAATGTTTTCCTGACTTCCCGTGGTTCAGCGTCTCACCTTCCTGTGGTGATGTACACGTGTACTGGACAGAGTGTCAGTACACTGTGACATCACTCAGCGCGTTTACATGCACCTAAGTAACCAGGTTTTCTCCAGTAAACCGATCTCTGGAGGGAAGAAACCTGGTTTCTCTAATCGGGGTAGCGTCGTCTTTCTCAACTTCAGTTAAAACACAAAAGTCAGGATTCCAGAAAGAGTCTGCGGGTAGAGGAGGAATCTGATTCTCTGCAGGAATCTCGTTCTCCGTTCTTACCCACATAGCCCAGGTCCTCTGAGTAATCTGATTACTTAAGTGAGTGTAAACGCTCTGTCAGGTGTGACCACAGTGAGACTGGGTGTGGTCACTGATCAAACCTTCAGTCAGAGAGAGTTTCCGTTTACTCTTCAATCAAGCTACCGATAATCACTGATTACAAACTTCCTCAGAGAGGGTGAATCCAGCCTTGATGCAGAAGCGTTTCTCCATCAGCGGCTGGGAACAGGGATCAGGGATGTGTGTTTTCATGTGAGGACTCGATCACTGCAGCCTCCGGTCTCCTCTGCTGTGTGGATGCTGCGTCTGTCCGTCCGACGGAGGGAGAACCTCGACTTTGTAGCTCACCTTCTTGGACTGAAGGAGGCTGTAGCTGTTATCAAAGCACAGCACGTCTGCACAGAATGAAGGGCAGAGGTCACAGAGTTACTCCTGATTCAGAACCTCTGCCCACACATGAGTGATTCACAAGAAATGATGCAGCGTGTGATCTGTAACTACACCGATGAACATGAGTGTGTAGTTACTCACAGACTCCAGGCTCAGGACAGGTGAGGCAGCTGTCCTCAGGGACCAGGTGTGCATTGTAGCGTTCGCTGGGCAGAACCTGCAGCATGTCAGTCACTTTCTGTCCGCTGCCCTCTTTGGTCCGCCTGTACACTCCGAACCCGATGTCTGCTCCATCACTGGCAAACTGCCACCTGGGAAGGAGCAAATTACCACATTGTGCTTCTGTGTATTTTAAATCTTTATCTGTGACACATTTTTGGATCCATAAGAACAGAATAAAAAAAGACAGAAACACTTTACACACAGAATCTAACTCACACTATCTTTATTAAAAAAATGTAAATAAGTAAAGTTAGTCCAAGTTTGAAGGGTTTCTGGTTTTTGTCTCAGGTTGTAAAATAAATTAACAGACATGAAGAACATTAAGGACCGACTCCATGATGCTGTTAAAGCAGCCAACAAAGAACAAAGCCTCCTCCCAGCTCTGCTGAAACTCAGCACACACCCATAAACTAACTGTGTTCAGCACTCAGCAACTTCTGAGACCATTTGATGAACCATTCCATGGAGCTGCTGAAAAAACAAAAACACCTGTAGTTGTTTCGTACCTCAGGAGGCTGCTGGGTGCAGTAACATCACACTCCAGCTGGAAGGCAGAGCCGCGGCTGATGGTCACACTGCTGTCGTACTGAACCTTCACTGAGTCCTGAACATAGTACGACCTGGGCACTACACCGCCGTAATTAATCTGCAACCACAACACAGAACGTCCTTCGTTTTATTCCCCATCTCTGAGAAACAGGGTGCTGCCCTCAGTCGGTCTCTCCTCTTTCCCTCACCATGGTTCTGCAGCGAGGATCTCCATCAGGGTCAGTCAGGGTTCCTCCGTACGCCACAGGAAGCTGCTCTGGGTCGATGTGTTTACGTAGCACTTCCTGCCAGTTACCTACAAACGGAGGAACATCGTGTTTGACAGGGGCCATTCTCCACTTAAAAGTGTATATATGTAAGTATATTTATAACATGGTTTCCCTGCTTATTCTAAGGTGAATGACCCGAATGCTTGTTAGCTCAAAGCACCACTGCTGCAGACTCCAGGTTAAAAACGAGAAGAGTTGTCTCACTTCCTAAAATGATGATCTTGCGCCGCGTTTCCTCGCACAGAAAGTGTTTGATCAGGTTGTAGGCCATGGGAAACATTTTGGGCGCTGCAGCAAACACAGACAATCAGGGGAGAATGTCAGAAAACACAGGCTGAAATCACGCCAGGCAAACCGACGAAAGCCGCAGGTCCGCTGAGGTACCTTTGATGAGAAACACCCTTTTCAGCCCCTCCGGGTAGTTATCTTCAAACATGGTGAGGATCTGTGGCAGAGGAGGAGAACGATGATGAGCTGCAGCAGATTGATGTGAATCAGTGGACAGAGCAAACCTGTGTGAGTAGATCACAAACCGCTCCATAGGTCTCAATAGCAGGTTTCCAAATGTGTTTCAGGCCCAGTCCTTCACAGTCGTAGATCAGAGTGATGGATTCAATGTTCTTCCCCAACTGAGAGAGATGTGGACGAGATGAAGAAATATTTAGAGATGGAGAAGGAGGAGAGAAAACCAAGGAGGACACAAAAGGAGATGAGAGTGCATAAAGGAAAGGAGAGAGGAGGCATGAGGAGAACAGATGTGTTCGTCCTGACCTTCTCGGTCTGCCTCTCGCACTCCCGCCGCAGCATCTCCGTGTGTCTGATCTTGGTCTTCAGGAAGTCCTGCTTGGTGGCCGACAGCAGCAGACCCTTAGGATCCAGAGGACCGATCACATCGTACCAGATGGGACTTCCCTCTTTGTCGTAGCCGCACATCCCTCCAGACACGTACTTCTCAATCACCTGACCGGAGTAAAGCTCAGATCGTGACCCGACATCAAAGTGCAGAGCACGGACAGGTCAACAGAACGTCTCAGATAACAGCTTTCAAAATAAGAGCCCTGACCAGGCTGCCCTTTCACAGTAAAGGTACCCTTTCAACAATGCATAAAACATTTTACATGTAAACATGGTGATTAAATAAACTTAAAATTGAACTAATAATCACATGAAAACAGCAAAATCATGTAACCTTGTTCAGTTTTTGTCGAGCCACAGCAGACGGATCATCTGTGTGGTGGGAAACAGGTTTGTTTTCACATAAACTTCAGTCCCAAACCTCTGCGCCTCCAAATGATCTGATTGCTTAAATTTGGGTTTTGTTGAATCATTATTACCTGACATGATCAGTAGGACCCTGAGTTCACCTCGTTAGTGACTGAATTTGTATTGAAAACATCAGAGGGAAAAAAGCCACTGACTCAGTGAGAAGACAGGAGAGAAAAATACTGAGAAACTGAAGACTTTATATTCTGTGGTAATGTTCAGTTTTTGTAAAAAAGAAATTAAAGAGGCCATTAAAGCGTTTTGAAGACGTGTTGTAAACTGGGACAAACCTCCGGAGGTTTCCAGTCCGTGATGATGGTGTCGACTCTCATCTGCCTCCTGAACTCCACATGCTGCAGAGACAACAGATCATTGATCCTGAGTCATCAATGCTTCAGCAGCTTTTTACTGTTGCTCCAGGTGGAGCTGGTTTTAACGGCTTTATATACAGGTAGATAATTTAGTCCACTGGTTCCCAACCTAGGGGCTGAGTCCCTCCAAAGGGTCACCAGATAAATGTGAGGGGCCCTGAGGTGATTAATGGGAGAAGAAAGAAGAAAAAACTAAGTCTTGCTGCTCAGATCTGTTTTTGGACTTTTCTCCAGTCCTCGGGTTTTTTGTGGGAACATCAGATAATTTCACCTCTTTGAACTTTGTCCTTGAACATGAAGCGAAGCCCAAACTAGACCTGGATTCTATGTAAATGGTCACAAGTCAAAAAGGTTGGGAAACACTGGTTTAATCTTTAACAATGTGATATATAATACAAGATAATAAAGATAAGTTGTTTTTATGGCAAATCTTAATAAATCTTAATCTGAAAAGTAACTTGTAACTTTAGTTCTCAAATCAATGTAGTGGAGTAAAAAATGTGGAACAGCACAACACAGAAATATTCAAGCAAAGTACAATACTTCAAACTGTGAGTTCATGAAGAGACTAAATCATCAATCAAACAACAGGAAGTAACGTGTGTGTGTCACCTGTGTGAACAAAGAGCTCACCTTTCTGATCATGGCTTCAGCTTTCTGAACATTGAAGCTTCGGGCTGGAAAACAAATCAAGGAGCTGAGATGAATCAACATGTAACAGGAAAGTTTTCATGATTCAGAATGAGAATGTTGGATTTCTCTGTAGCAGACGATCTTTGATAGTGGCACAGTCAATATTCATGAGAAGCATAAAGTCAGAACAAATGATGAGTTCTGTGTCAAAGCTGCAGCACGTCAGGTCTAACCGAGTCTGTCAGTGGAACAAGAAAAACTCGGACAGTTCGAATCATCAGGGAAAAACTGTCCAAGGTTAACAGTCAACACAAATATTGAAGCACAGTCACAGAGTCCCCCATCGATCCGAGTCTCCCTGAACTATGCACCACGGCTGGAAGAGTCAACAGACACGGTGTCCTGTAGTATGGACCAGCAGATCACTGCAGATCAGTCAGGACACGCATTCAAAATGTTGAGTGGCTGTAATTATTAACTGTGTTTCTGATTCTGGTCTTTCTACAGGCCTCCTTACAGACCCTTCACAATAAGACGACGCTTCATTTCTAATTAAAATAATCAGGTTGAATCAGTGAAGCCCTGCTGACACGGTCCGGTCATTAAACATCCATTAAAGATCAGAATGATTCTGATCATGATCACAATCATTCTTTACTGATGCTAATTTCAAGAATCAGTCTCGTATGACCTGCAGTGACCTGACTGCATCATGAGAAGGTCGGCGAAGCTGCGATGAGCTAATTTCCTTCAAGGTGAAGACAGAGATGGCGTCTGTTGGCTCTTGAGACGTCGGGTCACAGCCGAGGCAGACGGAGCTGCAGGGCATCGTTTCAGCTAACGTACATGTCGTGAGTCTGTTAATGACATTCAGCAGCTGTCTCCTGCAGATAAAGGCAGAGTTTTTAAAAATCTTCGTGAGGAGAGAGCAGGTCATTTATGACCCGTGTTTATAGCCCCTTTGTTCTTGATTTGACTTTAAACATGAGTCTAAAATGTGACTGACTCTGACAGGTGTCGATACCAAAGCCTCCCGCTCAGGTATTTCCCTCCGTCACTGAAACCGGCCTCAGTGTCATGTGTGAAAACATGGAAACAGGTTTGTGTGTGACGATTCAGAGAGCGAGCGTCGCCTCGGGCAGCGACTCCCACAGGCGTCTGAACAGCAACAGTCAACATGCAGCCTTTGTTCTGTTTGTTTCAGAGGAAAGTGGACGGGTGTGTTTCCCTCTCATCAGTTTCTCTCAGTCACTTCACAAACACCAACACCTGAATGTACAAACACTCCACCACAAGTAAAAGTCCTGCATTCAAAATCCTACAAAAACAGCTACACAAGAATTATAAACACAAAATAAAAGCCCTCATTTCACCTGTGATTGATCTCTGATCAGATCATTGGTCCTGAGTCATCAGTGCTTCGGCAGCATTTTACTGTTTGAACTACTTTATACACAGATAGAAAGTTTAGTCCACTGGTTCCCAACATAGGGGTTGGGTCCCTCCAGAGGGTCACCAGAAAAATCTGAGGGGTCATCAGAAGATTAATGGGAAAGAAGTAACTATGGTTGTTAAATAAATGTAGTGGATTACAAAGTACAATATTCCTCTTTAAACTGTGGCGCAGCGGAAAATGAGAATATTCATCGTGTTTATTTCTCCTAAAAAGTCATTTCCCTTAAACAGTAAATCCCAAGTGCAGTTCAGATAAATGTCTCATCTCATGGTGCATTTAAAATCCTACATTAAAGACAAAAGCTGGAAGGAGACAGTAAGTGGTCATATTAACGGATTAAAGTATGTTTTTTTCACAGTTGATCCTCCTCAGTTTACAGCCTCTGGTGTTTTGTTGAGTCGTTATTTGGCCGTTTTCTTTTGCATCTAATCTGCTGATCTTTCAGTGGGTCGGCTGGTTCTGTCCCTTTCATTCTAATCTTGATTAAAGAAGCTGTCGTGCACTTGGGTGTGTGATAGTTATGATTGATGCTTTGCCTGCTTTGTGCCCCCCGCAGAGAAAATGCTAAGCACTAAGACTGCAGCCTGTCCAGGTTTTGATGTGTGGAGGTCTGCAGGTCTCACCTCTGAGCCAGCGGAGGAGGTAGTGGTCATGCTGTGCGGGCAGGTTGGGGAGGATGTCCTGGATCCTCCCCTGAAACTGGAGGAGGAGAATCAGAAGGGACAGAAAGTGAATTTAACAATGTGATAAAAAAAAAAAAAAAGTTTGATGATTTTTTTTTTGTCTTTTTGCTGAAGTTATTTCTTTGGATGTTTTAACCTCCATGTTAAAGCCTAACCAGGCACGGGGGCTTCAAATTAGCGACAGCAAAGGAACAGTCACCTTCCTGCCGAAAGGAAAACAAGAAGCTTGATCCCCCTGTTTACTGCCTGTAGCTGTTTAGCTTAGCTTAGCATAAAGACTGGAAACAGAGGGAAACAGCTAGCCTGGCCTGTTCAAACGTAACGAGAATCAAAGGTTAATTAAATACGTTAATGAGTCTGAGAGTTTCGGTTGCATTGAGCCAGGCTAGCTGTTTCCCTCTGTTTCCAGTCTTTATGCTAAGCTAAGCTAGCTGTCTCGCGGCTGCAGACATGGCAATGGTATCGATCAACTCATCAAAGTTTCAGTAACAAAGCCAATCAATGCGTTTACCAAAACGATGAGCTCATTAATCGACTGAGGGATAAATGATCAGCTGTGATAACTGATCAATCAGTTTAAGTCATTTTGTCAAACTTTCATCAGTTTGTAATTTATGAAGATTTACTGCTTTTCTTACATGTAACGTAACAATAAACTGAACATTTCACAAACCAAATGACGAATAAAGAAAATAACTGGGACATTAACTGACAATGAAAACCGCTGTGGCCTCAGATCCTTTCAGATCCGTTACTTCAGTAAAAGTGCCAATGCAACAACTCCATTAAGTAACAGCCCTACATTCAAAGTCATTATCGCCACAAAATATACTTAAAGTATCACAAGTAAAAGTGCCTGCTGTGCAGAATGACCCATTTAGATTCTTATCTATGACATAAAATTATTAACAAACCCGTTTAAGGATTTTTTATTTTATTCATTTTATTGCTGTAGGTTGTTGAGTTGGTTTAATCTTTAATCTGTTTATTGTGTTGTGTAAGTTTTTTATGTAAAATCTTAATTACAGTTGTTAAATAAATGTAATGGAGTTAAAAAAAAAGAAATTTGGTGAAGTTTAACATATTAAGAGGCAGAAAATATATAAGTATACTCATATATACATATATAAATACCTCAAACCTGTATCTGAGTACAGTGTTTGAATGTTTTTCCAACACTAAAAAAAAACACAGTGAAAACTGAACTTAAACTGAGGAGACTGTCACTATAAACAAACCACAGTCAGCTGAAGTTACCATGGGATCCATGTGAGTGATCACACAACAGCAGCTACACACTCAGACCTCTTAGGGGGAAAAATATCTTAAAGATATTGGAACAATATTCATTATTCATTTCTTACCTCAGTTAAGATCTCAGCCTGTTTCAGGCTCAGGTCTCCGACTCGTCCGCTCATGTCTCAGCTGTCGTGTTGCTCTAACAGGGAACAGGTCTGTGAATGAGCTGCAGTGGAGGGAAACGCAGGTAGAGAAGTACACACCACGCCCCCCTACACACACACACACACACACACACACACACACACAGAGGTGGACTTTCATCCTGGAGCTGAAAGTTCTTGATTGCGACACAGACGCTCTGTCACCCCATGACAAATGTTTGTTAGAGAAAAGATGAAAGAAAAGAAAGGGTCACACTTTACTTTGAAAGCACTACACAAACATTTAATTATTATTATTTTTTAATATCCAAATATAATGGAGTTGTCAGAAGAGCTAATTGTTTATTAATGTATTAACTCAAACTCCTCCTGTGAAACACTGAAGCAGAGGCTGAGGAATGAACAGGTGATAAATAAATGACAATAAAAAAACACAGTTGTAATTAGGGTTGAGCGGTAATAAGGTCATAAGGTCATAAGGTAATAAGGTCATAAGGTCATAAGGTAATATACCGCGAGGTCAGTAAAAAATGCACTTATATAGAAGATAAGGATTAAATATGAAACATCATTTAT
>JBBMJY010000008.1:18378022-18436121 GCA_037833715.1 Toxotes lorentzi | reverse complement strand
GAAATAAAAAAGTCCGTCCGCTATATGTGTTTTCAAATAGTCTGTATATGCAATAAAAACTATATTAACAAAAAAAACCCAGGTCACGGTAATACTGTATACCGGAGTAAAATGCGGAGGAGGTTTGACGGTATGAAGATTTGGATGCTGCCCAACTGTTGGTGTAATAAAATAAAATGTCTTCACAGGCAACATTTTCCATAAAACTCATTTTATTCTTTAAATACACAAGCTCTTCAGAAACTGATTAGGACCCAGATACCAGGTTCACCAAAATAAAGCTGGTGCTTATGAATAAATAGATGGTTTACACATAACACATCAAAAACATAAATCATAAAGCATAAAGGTACTTCTCATTTTGACATAGTGGAAAGTTGGTTTAATCATCTGACAGAAAATAATAATAATTTACCTTGTAAAATATGAATGACGGCCCTGATAGAAAATATGAAAGAAAAAAAAAATCAACTTCAGAGGAACGTTTTTCAAATCATCCTGTTTCCAATACTCCAAAGTTCAAACAACGAAAACAATATGGTGCAGACTCTGTCAAGATCAATCAGCTGTTCAGAAACAAGCAGGTGAAACATGTTGACTCTCCTCAAATTTTGTTTTCTGCTGAGAAAAAACTAACAAAGAAACAAAAAAACATGTGAATAAAACAGAAATTCATTTGACCCTCCACTGCCAGAGATTTAAGGATTAAAGTTCACTTTGTCATTTCATGATTTCATGATCATCCAATAACTTCAGATAGTTCAGTCTGGACCAAAACTCCTGCTGCTGTGGCTCAAACTGAAATCAGGCGTTGTGTCTGACGTTGGACAAAGTTACACCAGACTGAATTTTTCCTCCAGGAATGAAAAGAGAAGAAAATCTGCACCGACTCTCTGACAGTGCACCGCCTCAACACATTCAGATAAATCAGACATTTAACAGCTCAACAGCTCCTCCTGGGTTACAAACCACATTCACTTGTGTTATATGATGAAAACAATAGATCATTTTGTGGCCCCTAAACATCCAACGTCTCATCTCTGAGCATTAATTCACGTATGTTTCGGGAACTAAATGTAAAAATGAGGGGCGTTGTAGAACAGGTCGAAGCTGATGGCTGGTGTGAAGCTGCTTTTATTTTGTCTTCAGATTTTTTACACCTTTACACATTCACCTCAAACTGAAGCACTTTCTGCATCGCACTGTGGGATTAGATATCTTCCACTTTATGACAAAACAATATATTTGTTTAATATTCTAGTGTTTTGCTCAAGGAACTTGCTACACAAACTGCAAAATGAATGTGGCCTACGTCCTATCAAAAATATTCCGTCTTTTTAAAACTTTTATTCCAATGATTCCAAAAATAACTCTTCAATATTTAAAAAAAAAAAACAAAAAAAAAACCAGAACAAAAACAAACCTTTGATACAATCTCTATGCAAACAGTATATCTCATTTATACTGGGACAAAGCTGACTGAAAAATGAGACGCTGGGACGAGACGTGAAAACAGAGACCTGGCTCCAGATGATGGGGACGAAGCACAACACTGCTGCAAGCAGTACGTGCTAACCTGGCTAACCTGCGCGCTCTTCTAATCCGATTTCTTTTTTATTAACCACGAGACTCTCCTGTAAACACAGCTCATGTAGGAGGAAGTTGAACGATCCCGCTCTCACGTCTGTGTCTTCATCACGGTTTTGTTTGTTTAGTCTGTAAAGAAAAGTGTAAAAATGACAATTCGTGTTTTTAATGAGCTTCATAGCTGTTGGTAGGAAGATTTAGTTGTGTCTAGACAGAGCCTGGTTAGCTGTTTCCAGTCTTAATGCTAAGCTAAGCTAAACTGCCTCTTGACTGTAGCTTCATTTTTACTGAACACACATGAAAGTAGAATCGATCTTCACATCAAACTCCTGGTAAGAAAGTGAATAAGCATATTTCCCAAAATGTTGAATTATAAATCGGAATATTTATATGTTAGATTAAAAAAGTAAAGGTGTGAGATGACTTGCAAAAAGCTTGAGGAGCCGTAAAATGTGATGTAAATATCACAAAATCTGATCTTTGAACAGAGACTGAAACACTGAAGAAGACCAAAAATCTCCTAAAGTAAAGAAAATCATTGGTATTTGAGCTTGAACTGGTAAATACTGATGAAAGGAGACAACAGCTGTTTGTTAAAGCAGTAAGACTGTGTGGACAACGAGAGCTGAGCAGAAACATCCCGCAGAGACCACAGGTAAAGAAAATAAACCCGTCACATTCAGTTTTTAGCAGAATCATTTGTGAACCCTCAGGTGGTAAAACCAGCTCATTTACCCTCCCGTGGGGAGAAGCCGGTGGTAAAACTGCACCTGAACACAACTGGGCCTCATGCAAGAACCACCTGTATGAACAGATTTGTTCTTTAACACACGAGTGATTGGAGAGAATTTGTGTTATTAAATCAATGTTCATGGATTTCGAATTTTCTCTTAGTTCCAAACAAAACGCACAGTTTGAATTAAAATGTCTTAATCTGAATGAATCTGGAGTTTAATTTACAAAAGTGAAAGACGTCAACTGAAACAACCGTAGACCAGTACCATGAACGCTGAATTTCACAGGGGTAAAACGTCTGCAGCCGTGATGATTTTCCAGACTATTCCAAACATGCAGACTTTTAGTATCTGACAAGTCTTTAAACTGATTGATCCTTTACTCAAACTGGACTTTGAGGGTCGTACTTCACAGGGACTACACCGGGACACACACCTCCTCATGGACAGGAAGCCTTCATCCTGTTAAAACCATTCATGGCAGGTTTGTGCAGAGTTTGGTGAGTCTGACTTGAAGATGTGAGCACAGAGGAGTTCTTGCATGAGGCCCATTGTTCTCCTGTGCAGTATCATCATAAACCAGCATGTGAAATGAGAGCACAGTAGCTTGAGGGGACATGAGATGCAATTTCTTTTCATCACTGCAACGCACATATTTTAGAACGGGCCAGCTATGAATGTGAAGTGGCTATGCAGTAGCACCTGATCACATGAATCACCTCTCAAGCACTGAACACTGCAGTCAGCGACGTCCCTTCCTTCAGTATCATCCTTTCATATTAAAATAGAATAAATACATCCAAATGAGAGACATGTCGATAGAGTGTCTGTGAGAAACATTCACTGAGGTGCTCCGAGCCGACGGAAGCCAGCGGGAGGCCTGGAAGGCAGAGCCGAGGAAAACGGTTTGTAGTCTGGTCGTATTTGGTCATGTTGTCGTATTCCTTGTTTAGTGTTTGGCTTCTTGTACTGAAGCAGCTTTGGTGAGCACGAGAAGCAGAAACATACGCCAGTTCATTACCAGGAAACCAACCTCAGAGTGTGAACGCTGTCCCAGCGCCGACTGAGTACATTTAGCTGCTGAGTTAGCACATCCAGCCACAATCAGCAGCTTCGCTCTCTGTGCTCAACCACCTTCTGTTAAGTGGGTCTTTTTTTTTTTCATACTTGACTGTGACACGGTCTGCATGTGCATCAGATAGTGTGTGTGATGTAGAAGATGAACTCCATGTCCATGGCAGTCTGTGGTACGCTGGCACTACCTCCATGGATGACGGGGATCAGCGCGCTGTCCAGCTCGTTCATGTAGAGCTGAGGGAGGAGCCTGCCTCCAGAGCCAGCCTGGTACTCCACCTGAGAGCACACACACACACTCAGATATAGTGGACACACCTTATTTGATATTCTAAACACTGTGCTGTGTTACAAGCATTGTTTAGTACCATATCGGCCTGTGTGGAGATGCGGAGAGAGATGGAGTTGATGCCACTGGAGGTGAGGACAGCGAGGTGAGGAGTCAGAGCGCTGCAGGCGGCCAAAGCCATCTCCTTCTGAAACACGATGCAGGACGACAGCACTGACTCCAGGCTGCAGTCAGGACTCTTCAACTGGTAAAACACCTGAGGAGACATTCAGGTTAGGTCACACACCCGGGCCGCCCTCTTCGTACGTGGATAACGTACACGTACAACGTATAATGTTGTTAAATTTGTTGGTTCTTCACAGCTGGTTTAACTACTGTCAGAGCAACAAGTCTGTTTGTTGAACAGTGTCCAGGACTGAGTACTGGTCCTAAACCTCAGCCTGGAGACTTGACCACTGCCCAGTGCCGGCGGGGTGTGAGACAGGAGAGAAGTGTTAATGAGAATGGAAACTCACCTCCGTGCATCTGATGGTGCGACCATCTGACTCGAACTCCGAGTCCTGCTGCATCCTCACACTGCGGACTCCGACCAGAGGCCTCCCATCCACTCCACTAGTTTTGCTGCAAAACAGAAAACATAAGCAAATTGTTGGCATCTTAATAATACCTACTGTGTGGGTTTGTAAACTCAAGAAAATAAAAAGGTAATACATCAGAAACATCTGATCTCACAGCTGGAAACTTTGCGGCAGTCACTTCCTGTACGAGCAGCTGGATTGGAGGGAGTGTGTGGTATGATAGCAGTGCTGTCAGTGGTGGCTAGATTGCACAAGAGTGTGTAAACAGTTGTGTGTGTGTACTGTGTGCAGTGCTGTTACCCTGTGTTGATGGGTGAACTCCGGTCAACCCAGCGGACAGTGACATTTTCTCTGAGCTCTCCTCCATCATTCCTGCCGCACTGTATGTGGAAGTCTGTCTGTTCCCTCAGGGCAGAGCGCAGAGACTCCATGGTCTCCGGAGGGATCTGAATCATCAACCCATCTGACACACAAAGACAAGTTCCAGTTATTCTAGTCCAGCAACAGTCCGGTGTTGTACAACATGCGTTAGTCAAGCTCCAGTGTTTTAGCTAAATTCACAGCTTTGATATGATGAAACTAAACTCAATAAATCAGCAACATTACCTTCAACAATGCTGGACTTGGCAATGAAGCCTGAGGAGGCTTTCAGTGCTCCATTGAACACCACGAAACTGGCGCCTGTCACTGCAACACAACACAGACCACCACAGAGTTCACCGTCTACAGCACATAAACAGAATGTTATTGTGCTTACTCGTCCCTCATCTTTTTATTTTGACACAAACAGAAGACGGAGGAGTGAGCAGCCTTATTAAAGACTCTCACCTGTGCGGGTCTTCCCAGGCATGCTGTTAGCCTGGGTCTGATAGCTTCCCTCCTCACTCTGGATGCACACCAGGTGAGAGTCGGCGTCCGAGCTGAAACTCGCTCCGATACTGATGACGTGCTCGTTAGATGTATTTACCACCTTCTGCATCTGTAAAACGGAGAAAACAGAATTTATTACTATTTATTTTATTATTCAGAATGAACTTCAGAGAAGAGATGAGTCTTCTCATCTGACTCTTGGCATGAAAGTGAGTAAGTCTTTTCCCCACAAAGCTGAATTATTCCTCTATGGTTCACTCACCTCATTGAAGCTGCTTTTGGGAATGTTAATGTAACTGTGGCCCATCTCCATGTGGATCCTCAGGCCCTCCACAACTGACAGACTGTACTGGTAGTTCCTCAGGTCCTGTGGGCAAACAGTGAAGAGGCACTGAATGCTCAATCATCAAACCAAAACCACCAGAGGCAAAAGCATTTATCTCTTCAGACGAATGGTGTGATCGATTGCATCAAATTCTCAGAACAAGCAGCATCACAGAGGAAGATAATTTAGATTCCTTCTGGTCTTATTGCCACGGTAACTCCATCTGTCTCATAGCTGTCAAACAGTCAGGTTTCATCTGTTCAGTAGAAGCTTCAGTGGACGTTTACATCACAGGCTTCATGTACATGATTATTTATTCACTAAGGTAAGTCTGTTGGTTATGTTATTGTACTCACAGCCAGTAAATTCATAATGGTGTGTCCTGTCTCTCGATACACAGAGTCCCGAAAACGGACACTAGTCAAAGGAGTGGGATACACTGAAAAAAGAGAAGGTTTAGTTAATTATCACTACGGAAACCATAAAAGCATGAAATAACTGGTTAGCAAGACTACAATTAATCCTCGTGGATAACAAAAAATGACTTAATCAACTAATTGTCTCAGCTTTAATAATTTAGAACAAATAAATGACAAAAGCCTGTTGAATCTGCAAGTGAACTCAGGACAATATGAAACCTTACCAGTCTCCTTTCTTAAGACAGAGACAGGGACAACACTAAGCTACAGAAAGCCACACACCACTGTACTCAAATCCGAGCCGTAGAAGCAGCCTGAGTGGAAAGACTTTGGCCCAGGGCACCTCCAGTTTTTGGATCAGCAGGCCAAACAGGAAAGGCTGTGGGGGGAGAGTGAGGCCATCTAGAGGCTGACAGGTGGGAGAGAAGAAGAGCATCCCAGCGTGATCCTTACTGCCCAGGAAGCTGCTTGTGAACGTCACGTTATCCAGCTCCTCCAAAAACTTCCCTGTAACAGAGAATCATGATTCTGTTGTCGTTTATTTTTCATGATTAAAAAAAATCTGTTATTAAAGGTAAAAAAAAAAAAAAAAAAAAAGGTCTGCGCAGTACGTGCCGTCTACCTTTTTGGGCATCTTGGTAAATGGTGAGATAGAGTGTGAAGAGGTCTTTAGGAAGAGTTTTTTCCTCTGGCAAACACTCCAGCAGAAACACCAACTCTCTCTGTCCCAGCGCCTGCAGACCATTAGAACCAAAACACCAGCACTGCCGACTCGAGTCTGACAGATTAAACAAAAACACAGAGTTAATAGGGGATAGGTCAGTGACAGAGCATGTGAGTAAACCCAAGATCTGGGGATTTGAGATATGTTCTACTCACATGTGACCAGTTTGACGTTGATTAGCAGGTTGGCGTTCAGAACAAATGTCAGAGGCCGGGGTCCTCCTTCCTCCAATAAGTGCAGAATCTGGCATGGGGCCGGACTTTCCTCAACCAAAACATCTGAAAAGAAAAAACAGCAGTGTGAGATTTACTGTTAAGCCCCTTCTCAAACCTGGAATACGTCACATTCCTGGTGTCATGTAACTGGGTGACCTTTTGTAATTCTGCTTGTTCAGACATGAGACAAACACGTTTACATAAAAAGGTGAACATCTGAAAAGAGTTAGAAAACCAGCGAAACCATGCAAATACACGGAGAGAAACACCTACCTCCTCCATCATCCTCGCCGGTGGTGATGAGCAGAGGAGGCAGCTCATCCTCATTGTCTGGCAGCAGACTGGGAACCCTATTAACTGAAGAAGAGAGTCCAGAAAGCAGGGCATAATCCCAGGGTCCAGACACCGGAGGACGAACCACCTCTACAGCACCAGAAGCTTCAGGGGTGGGGGAGCTACTGACTCCAACCTCTGACCCCGCCGGGCCAGGCTGAAATGAGAGGGTCAGTCACTGTGGTACCGTTCCCATCATACTTCAATGGACTGAGTTATTTTTACTGCTCACTAGATAGAGATCAACGGGGACAGCAGCTCACGGCTTTGGTGAACACATCATAAAGAGAGACAATCTCGTGTAGCTCGGCTGTGTGGATGGTGCATCCATGTCTTACTGTTGTTTGGTCTGAGGTGACCCCGCTGATGTCCTGGGAGCTCCTGCGGCTCGTCACCGACAGCTTGGTTGTGTCTGCCACCTCTCCGTTGGGCAAGATGCCATCAGCAAACCACACCCGCTTCTGCTCACGAGGGCAACCTGACAACACACGGAGAAGTCTTTTCAAGGGTACGGTTCAGGAACACAAACGAACAGCAAACAGGACTGTGTACAGTATATAAAAGTAATCATACTGTCGTTGTTTGGGTGTTTGAGAACAGACACAGGCACCATGACGGTGGGTGGAGGTGAGTTTAGAGTGCCAGCGGCACGAGCCTGCTGCAAAGGGGGGATGGTGCTGCAGTACTCAGACGGGACGTTGGGGTTTGGGCTGAGACCTGTAGGACTCATCATCCGCTCCAGGGCCTGGGCTACAAGGAGATAGATGTCATTAGGTGTGTTAATGTTAACAGAGTTCAAATCTGGTTTTAATCTGTTAACTCAAAGCTAGTGCTCTTCATCTGACTGATTTTTAGTGGATCTGTGGATGCCAGCTGTTCAGTCAGAAGACATTCGTGGTCCCCAGATGATGAAGCCTAATGACTCTAGTGAACCTCTGTCATTAATTCATTATGTGTAACACACACACACACACACACACACACAGCATGAGGATTTGTTGCTGTGAGGTCATTTGAAATTTTCTACCCTCTAGTGGTAAAACCTGCTTAATGCAGCACAGCACTGTCAGTAGCATGACAACAATGTTTTTATGCAGGCTACAGACTTCACCCTCAAACACATAGGACCATCCTACATCCTATCAGATTCCTTCATTTTATTCAGTTAAGCCCTTCGTCCCCTTCCACTCATCAAACTCTCTGTTTTTAACAAAAACCCAAACGGCTGAAAATCACAGCTCTTCTGATGCCTTTTTGTGAAAAGTCTGTGGGTCTTTCAACAGAAGGTATGGTCACTGATACTATGAACTAATAATAAAGGTGTGCTTGAAGCAACTGTAAATTAATTTCCAGTGGATAAGGTGGTGAATGCCAGTTACTGCAAACAGAACAGACGTGAGTTGTTACTTCCAGGAAAGCTGGTTCCGACCGAAAGCCTTTCTCGATGCCTTCCGGTTACAGAAAGTGCTGATGTGGCACTTGTCTACATTATATTGATTAAGCATCATAGATCTTTATCGATCCAGTGTGTACCAACAACAACTACAATGTGGCTTTCAGAAGCACACAAACAAAGCCACATCAAGAGGAAGGAAGCACAACACAAAGACATCACAAGTATTCAGACCCTTGCTAATGGGAAAAAAAAGAGTCCCTTGTCAGTCACACAGCAACATTATGGGGAGAGCTGTCTCACCTTGTTCTGCAAGGAAAGGATGACAAGGCACAAAAAGTCATCCAGGGCTGAAGGCAAATTACTTCACGCACAAGTAAAAATAAATAGCGACCCCATTTTACATGTAGCACTAACAAACACAAACGTTCCTCTTTAAAATCCGACAAAATGGCGATTTTTCACTATAACCCACAAAAACACAGTTTCAACATAATCACAACTGTCTACTCATGAAGAAGTCGATTGAATCTTACCTCATCCTCATCATCCCCTCTGCTAAAACTCAATCAGTCCAAATCATCGCAAATCTCCTCCTTAGTCTGACTTTAAACACAGGCATCACAGCCCTCCCTGAAGCTGCTCCTCGCTTATTTCCATGAGTTTACGCCTGTAGTTATCCGTGATAGCCTGTTAGCTTTAGGCTGGGGTGTGTGCTGTGAGCCTCACATGCTGCTCACCATACTGATATGAGAGATGGAGAGCACAGAGAGAGAGAGAGAGGGAGGCAAGGAAAGGAAAGAGGTGACGGAGAGAAGAGAGAGGGATCGCATCACGCTGCTCGAGCATCCGCCCGCCACAAAAAGTGGATCACCTCTTTCTTCTTAATTTAGACAGAGCGTGAGCATCACATGTCCTGCTGCGTTAGCCGGGTCCTGTATCACACAAACACACAATCAAGGACAAATGCCAGTGTCCTGCTATAACTCTCCTCCCTCTCTCGTCCCCTCTCCATCCATCTCCCCCCTCCCGTCTCCCTCTCCGTGTCCGCGATGCAGTCTTTAACTAAAGAAAGGTGCCTCTCTGAACATGCCATTTATCACCAAAGTAAACCACAGAAATAGAAACAGACATCTGATTTTACAGAGACTTTAAGGTGCTGTTTATATCAGTTAAAAGAGACAATTCTCTGTATGAATGTTTAAATGATTTATAGATGTTCAGAGGGACATGAGAAAGAAAGAAAGCCCCTGAGCCATTCTGTACAGAACACTGTTTTTTTTATGCTTCGTGCTTTAAATATTCATCAACTGCACAATGAAAGTGTTGGTGTGAAGTTTTGATGACCAGTGAATTCAGTCTATTTTCAGTTTTAAAGGTGACTTTTAGGTTTTGTCTGTTCCTGAGAGCAAATGAGAAGCTCAAACTAATACCACTGTTAAACTGAGTTATATTCAGCATCGCACAGAAGCAGCACAATCTCATGGAAAAATGTTTAGTAGACACATGTGAAAGGCCAGAAACACAACATTAACATATCACTTACTGCAAATCTATTAGTAAACAGTTGCATTAATTAGGATTAATGTGGAGTCCTGTTTGTGTCCAGCTTTCTGCCCTTTTGTCTTCACACACTCCTGAAAATGATGTCTGGTTATTAATGTCCCACTCCCGTGTGGTGCTGGACAGGCAGTGCTCAGCGGTTTTAACAGAGCGTTTAACATTAAAATCAAAACCATGAGCTGAAAGACGCTAAAATACTCTGTGTAGCTGTGAGCAACTGTAAAATCGGGTGATAAATATCTGTGGCTCACTGCACCCGACACCTTTCACTTCACACATTGTCATCTGATCTGATCTGATCTGAGTAATTATATATATCGATTTGGCACATGCTCCCAATCAATTATGGGGTCAAACAAAAAAGCTTTCAGTCAAGTAGCTCAAGTATTTGTATATACACTTACAAAAACTTGTTTTACTGATCTTCCACTTTAAACCTGTCATTCATGACTTTCATGACTCATTCATGACTTTAATTTACACTCTCAGTCAATCCTCTGTTAGCAAACAAAACACTCCACAAAAGGAGGTACATGCAATGAAAGTAAATTAAATGATGCTACAAGTGAATGCTTACCGGACATTCTGTACAACACCTGTGCAACAGGTTTTTAGTATAAACAATTATAAAAATTTAAATCTCAATATTTAAAAAAAGACCCTTTAAAAAAAATCACATTCTTCTAATGCTTTCCATTCCACACATAAAAATAAACTGAGCATACACAACCGTTTTGTTCCGTATCAGGAGTTTGTAAATAGCATTAGCCATCAAACAACTCCTTAATAACTACGCCCTTCTCTCTACAATCACACTGTGACAGCAAAACATTCTCCTGAGTAATGAAACTACAGTTGCATGCTTGGGCAGTAATTTGGAACTAGTCTTTTCTCACATATCTGTAGAATAATATGCTGAAGTGAAACTACAGTGGCTGAACCAGTTCTCCAATGAGACCAAACCGGGGCCTTACCTCTGTTTATGGCATCAAAGCAGATGACACACACACGAGCCTCTTTCTCCAGGTACTTCAGCTTACACTTCCTGTTGCAGCACACAGCACAGTAAACCTGCCACAGGGGAGAGAGGGCGATCTAAGCATGTTTATCTGTCTGTTTGTTTACGTAGCAGTAGTCGTGCCGTGAACAATAACACATCCTAAACAGTTCTCTCTAATGCTGTTTTAATCACTGGCCTTTAAAGGACTTAGCTCCAGCTTTAGGACACATGGCTCAGTGGAGCTCTATAGACGAGCTGGGAAAGGAACTGCTGACTCATGCTCTTTGCTGCCACGAATCCACGGTGCTATATTTGGTCCTGGGACGTAATCTGTTTTATTTAAAGGAGTAGTAAGCAATTCTGGAGAAATATTTGAACAAAAACACCCCTCCCTTCAGTGTTCCTTCAGGAGCCCCCCACCCCACCCCCACCTCAAATTGATGGCCGTCCGCTGTCATGGCTACGACTCTAACAACTGGGTTACACCTTTTAAAAATCATCTTAAAAATCATAAGAATGACTTGTTATAAGAATGACCTATTGTCTTCAGACCACCAATTTCATTGAGCAGTTTACGTGTACAATGACAATAAAGACTATTCTATTCAAGACCAGATATTTTCACACAACAGTGAAACTGACTATGAAAAAATAATGGATTCAGTGAAATGCACAGGTCGATGAACGTACCTTCCCACATGCTCGACAGTGGTGCCGCCTCTTGGTAAAAGTAAACCTCTGGTAGCAGTTCATACAGTTGGGGGCTTCAGAGTCTGGCACCCAAGCAGGCTGCCTGCTCCCCAGCTCCTCCACTCCCTCTCTCTTCCAGTTCACTGACCTGGCACCATCTGTAGGTGGCTCCCCAGGGTAAGGTGGGGGCTCTGAGAGTTCATCATACCCCACACTGTAATCCTGATGCTCCTGAGTGGAGTATACAGGGCTCAAATCCCTAATGTCGGAATGCTCCTCTGTAAGACTCGGGCTTATGGGTGAACTCTCTTCATCCTCTGCTGTACTTGGCCCTTTTGAAAAACCACTGAGAGTCTGAAGCTGCTCCCCTTCTTCTTCTTCTTCTTCTTCTTCTTCTTCCCCTGCTGGTGGAGATCTTGCAGTTTGGCAGTGTAGCTGTTTAGGTCTCGCACCTCCATAGGAGGGCTGCTGATCAGGGCTACTACTGTGCTGGGCCTGGAAAGTGTTGCTGGTCAAATAATGGTTTACACCAGAGGAGAGTTCTGGCTCATCTTGGCAAGGTCTGTAAGAGTCCTGTGATTGTGATGGAGCACCAGGGTTAAAACTTCCTTCTACAGACACACACATTGCTCTGTCACTTTCCGGAAAAGCCACACCTTCTACCTCCTCCCGCCTAGCTTGACCACAGCTTCTCAGTTCCTCTTCCACAAGCCTGTTCTCTAGATCCCCACTTGGTCCTGAGAGACTTTCAGGTAGAGTACAATCTCCAGAACTGCTGCAATAAGAGATGCTTCTGCCCTGCTCTGCTTCAGTGTGCGCCTGCAGGAAGGCATCCAGCTCTTCATCAGTGACCAACAGCTCAGCCTGGTCACTCTCAGGCAGATACTCGAAGCCAAACTCAACTGGAGGATCAACTGGACTGGGTTCTGAGTGATCAGAGGAGGTATGGTCTGCAGAAGCAGCAGGAGCAGCTTCAGGAGAGACATGCTGCCCCTCTGGAGACAGCCTGCCCTCTGCGATCTGCTGGGACACGGACACTGATGAGTAAACAGGTTCCTTTAAACAGGACCCATCCTCTCTGGCCTCCAGTGCTGCCAGGGAGTCTGCCTCTGTGCTCTCAGACACGTCTGCCTCATCACACTGCTCTAGAGCTTGTTCTGATTCATCTTCTGCGGTCTTTGGTTTCACCAGAGCTCCACACATGGACACAGCTATGGGCAGGCATGATAAGCCCACAGGTTCGCTGTCTGAAGCCCCAGACTTCAGACCTGTAGGAGTCTCTGCCTCATCTTCATCTGAGGCTTCTTGTGACTCATCCTCTTTATTCACTGAGGTTGTAGTTGTTGTTTCTTTAACGCTCTCAGCAGGCAGAGTGCCCTCTGGTTCACAGTGGTCTAAAGAGTTATCCACCACTAGGCTTGTAGAGGCCACCTCCTCACAGTCCCTGTCCTCGCTATCAGCTGACTCAGTGGTCCTCATTGACAGCAAATCATCTGTGGACTCACAGCTCCTCTCCACTGCTGCAGGAAGAATGACGTCCAGCAGACTGAGTGAGGCAGAGTATCCACCACTCTGATCATGGGAGTCAAGACTCAGCAGTTCGTCTTTCCCTGCAGAGGCTTCCTCTACCTTGGTGTCTCTACAGCCAACGCTTTGGCTTAGCCCCCCTTTCTCCTCCGTGACTACGGGGCTGTTAAAGTCCACGAGCAGGGCCTCCTCCTCCTCCATTTGCTTTTCCACCATGTCCAGCTCGCTGAAAGCATTGTGGCCGTTGGCCCTCACCAGGATGGCCGAGCTTGTGTCATTCACAAGGTCACACACTGGCTTCAGGGATCGATCTGGGCAGGGAGGAGCAGAGCTTTTAGCTGTCCTACGGTCCACAGAGGAGAGAAGGTCCACTCCAGTGAGAGGCTGACCTTTGACCTCTCTGTCATCTGTGCTGTGGTTGTGACCACTGGAGCGGTCGGGACAGTTGGTAGCAGAACCATAATGAAGAGAATTAAGGTCAGGGACGCTTGGTGGGACAGTGGACGCCTCTGAGGATAAACACTGAGAGCCCAGTGAGGAGAAGGGGAACGTAGAGGGCTTCAGGAAAACAGACTTGCAATCAAGTTCCTCTGAAATAAAAAAAAAAGAACAAAACAAGTTAAACTCAGCCGCACAAAAAAAACATACAGATTTTATTCTGATCAATTTCTGATTTTAAGTAATACAGGCTAACTCCCTAAATTCCTTTTCACAGTCATTTAATTTGCTTTGAGAGAATTAGAGACAGAAAAAAAACAAAATCAGTTAATACATACAAAGTTATGAATATTATGTGTTATTATGTGTTTTTTGAGCTGAAACTAAGTCAAGTAGTTTAGTCCACTGACTTGCTGAATATACATAAATATCCTATTGTCCTGCAAATTTCCCCATGAGGATCAAGAACGTCTTGTGTTATCTTATCACACTGTTTTTTGGACTGTTAGAAAGTAAGCGATTTAAAGGAAAAATCAACTTGGGCTCTGGGAAACTGTGATGGATATTTTTCTCTTTTTTCCATATTTAACAGACCAAACAAATCAATTACACTGATAGACAGATTAATCATTGACAGAAATAATCAGCAGGTGCAGCCAAAGAGCTTACCAGTATTGAGCTCAAAGTCATCAAGCAGTTTGTCTAGATCACATACAGCTGCCTTGAAGAAGCTGTCCATGCTGGGCTAAAACAAAGGGCCCTTAATCCCTTCGATTCCTAAAAAGAGAAAAAGATGTGTTGTAATACTGGAAAAAGAAAGTATTATTTCTAACACCTGCTTTCAGTCTCATTTCTCACTGTAAAACTTTCCTTTAGGAACAGGAATCTGGGTCACTTCTTGACACATGAACGCGCTGTGACTTTCTTGTTTACTCGCATGGAGAAAAGCTTAACAGCTTAAAGGGTTAATGCAAACAATAACACAAAGTCAGACATGACAAATTAGAGAAAAACAAAAGAGGTAAACACAGGATGAGTGACAGCCTTATATGGTGAAACTAACTTTTCAGCCTGAGTTACTACAGCGTCAGTTCATGCTGTAGTTTTGTCAGTACAAGAGGGTTCGTGTTGATGTAATCAGAATTCATAATCAGAAACTGCAAGGCACCAACCACACCTTAAACCTGCATAAATATTTACAGTCAGCAGTTTAGAGATGATACAGAGGTTCATAACACCGACTTGACACATCCTCTGGGTTTGATTTTAGGTCAGATAATAAAGTTATGGCTTTGGCAGCAAAGTTTTCTCATACAGGATCATGAAGGAACATTTAGGGAATATTTATGCTGCAGCTGAAAGGATTAGTCGATTAATCAATGGACAGAAAAATAATCGAACTATTGTGATGATTGATGAATCCTTTCATTTTTTTAAAGCAGAAATAATGAAAAATATTCTCTGATTCCAGCTTCTCAAATGAGAGGACTTGCTACCTCTTTGTCATATATCATTGTAATTATCTTTGGTCTCATAGTTGAACAAAACAAGAAGGACATTTCTGATGTTTCATAGACCAAACAATCAATGAATGTAGCTGTCAGCTGAAACCTTATAAAACAGTTATATGCTAATGTGCATATGATAAATAAACTTTTTCATTACTTCTGCTTGAAAACAGGTGAAGGGTTTCATTTCACCGAGTTCAGAAACTGAAATCACTTAACGGTAACATAAACTTTAAGGCCAGGAAAATACTATGCCATGATTTTGTATTACACTAACTGCTACTGTATGTACAGAATCTAGTGTCTTCTACCATCAGTCAACACATATGAATTAGAGATTACTGTCAACACCAACTAATTAAGTTTCTTCTGTTGGGTAGGAAATGGTTTACACTTTGATTATTATTATTTGTAAACAACATACTTCTTTTCTTATTATCAAAAACACAATTTCTATTGATTCTCTATATTTAAAAATGTTTTTTCCACTGATGCTTGAGCACTACCACCTGAGGCCAGTGTCATGACTTTCCTTCTCCATGCTGCACAGGAGTCACACTGTCTAACTTCAGATGACCTGCAGCCCTTTGGCTGAGCAAGCGACAGAAAGCTCAACACAACTGAGAACCAAGCCATGTCCCAAAATCAAACGTCCATGCAACAACACAAGCAAGAAAACTGCACAAGCGATACACAGTAAGAGAGAAATGTGTCATGATAATGTGTTGTTGTGCCACAGTGGGTCCTCTGGCAGCTAACTGCCTGCAATAAAACACGGTGTAGTGCAGACTGATAACAGTATCACTCCCACTAATTTCAGTTTAAACCTCAGACTCAGTAAACACAGGAGTCCACAGGGCAAATCACACAGTACTTTAGCAATCATCCCACAGTAAGGCGTGTTCAGCCAAACTTCTTAAATCTTACAAAAGCTCCACTGATCAAATACATTCTCAACGCCTTTCAAAAAAAAAATCTGATCTGACACAGCCCTTGTTTTAAACCGGATTCATGGAATGGGATGTCAGAAATCAGCTAGCTTTACTGGGAATGAAAGTAGGTCAAATTCCAATAAAACAAATCTTGAGCATGGCTGAAAATAACTCTCTATTAAAACTGAAGGCAAACATCAAATACTTTCTAAAAATTAACTGCTTTAAAAAAAGGAGAGAACAACGCCCTCTTCTCCAAAAATGACAAGCAGTTTCATTTAAAACCTTTTAATCCATATTCTATTGCCATATTGCAATATATACTATTGCATTGGATAGCATTTAGTAGGTAACTTAAGTTCTTTAGGAATCAGGACCAAACAGGCATTATATCAAATTACTTTTAAAGTGTCCGGTGTTTTAATCAGATGACTGATTTGACTCTTTGTATGTATCACTTTGTCCCTGCATACCTGAGTAGGAGGAAGTACTGTAGACTTTTACACCGAAATCAGCTGATTTCAAAGAGCCTCAACAAAGAGGAAGCGAGTTGTAGTGACACCACAACACAAAGGACACTAAAAACAGCTAAAATAGTAATTGTGGCTCCTTCTTCCACAGGTCAGTGTGTGTTAGTGAGGTGTAAATTTAGCAAACAACTTCTTTCCAACCTCCTTCAGAAACACTCTCTGTACTGTGGTGTCACACAGGAACTGCTAACCATGTAGGCGCAATATGGCTGGGAATGAGGAAGCCAGTCTTACTAACTGGATGAATGTCGGTTAATCATCACAGTAAAATATGCACTTCCATGAATTTGGAGTTACCAGCTCTCAACGACAGCCATGCGCCATTTCTCTTTAATTAAAAATCATTAAGTATCTCTATAACTTTTATTTTTATTTCATTTTTCCATGACATAACTAAAAACTATATACATGTAAGTACAAACTAATGTAGTATTTATCTAAGTTTAATTAAAATGCTACACCACTGTAACCTCAGGTCGGGTGACATTTAGGATCCGCAGTAGTATTTCTAAGGAGGTGGGTGAACTATGGAAATAAAAACTAAACATTGAGATGAGATGTTTTGGCTGTAAACTGGCAGTTATATTACAGGCCACCAGCTCTGCTGTCACAACTGCTGAAAAGTGTATTATACCGTCTGTGTGAACACTGAAGCCAGATGCTAGATGCGTCCAGCTGAAGTCGCACAGCTGTATGTCATTAACATAATTTCGCAGATTTTTCCTGTCATTTAAAGGACGTTTGACTGGGCGGTCACACTCCACAAGAAACCCCACAGCAGGGGGAAAAAAAAAAAAAGCAGGTTGATGGACATTTTCAGCACGAAGGCGAAGCGTCGCCCACTCTCTGCCGTTTTAAACCCTTCGCAAAATTAGCAAACAAGCTAACTAACCTGGATAGCCCAGTAAAGAGCTACTGATACACATGAAACCGCTGACGTTAGCAGGCAACGTTAGTCATTAACATTTCTCCACAACAAAGACACTTAGCATGAGCTTTAATTGCACACCAACTATCAATAAACAGCCCGTTGTCTGTCACCTTGACTGAACGTGATTAACCTGAAGCAGGTGTAGCTAAAGTTAGCCTGTTAGTTGTTACTGAGCGCTGGCTAGCGCAGCTAGCTCACTGTGGGTTAACCTGGTTTGTTTCTGAATTCCTCACCAGCTCTGTTTTATTCCACCGCTCCGCCGTCGCCTTCAACGACCACGCTCATTTTCCGTTTCGAAGTGGGAACAAACGCGGCCGGTACCGTCGTCTCATTCTCCCAGGAGGCGGTTAAAGTTACCGGGGGAAGCTCGCTTTGGATTAGTTTTGTTGGAGATGTGTAAATTCTGCACTCAGGCGGCCATCTTGAGCAGGCTGTCGGGGAGGTCGCAGGCTCTGCTCAGACCGCCTGCCATGAAACTATTCTGCATACAGAATCTGCAGTGAGTCGGGGTTATAGTTCAGAGAAGTGGTGGCAATGGGCTTCTTTTCGGTTCCCTTTTACACACATTGCAGCCCATGAGTCCATTGGATTCTGTTATTAATAGACATAACTTTACAGTTTTGTTTTTTTTTTCTTGCTGAAGCTTGGACACCACTGGGCAGATTACCAGACTCTTGATCAGATCACTTCAAGTCCTCAGATATTTTTGCAGCATGTTGAGTATCTACCCACAGATTTTCTACTAAAGGGACCTAAACAGTCACCTGAGCTGAACAGAACACCTGTGGGATGTGATAGAAGAGGAGCATGGATGTGCAGGTGACAAATCTGCAGAAATTATGTATATATGTATATATTTTTAGTTAAATGGCTAATAGGCTAATATGAATGATGGATATTTGATAATAATATAGTGAATATATAGATAATTACAGTACTGTGATGGTACTTTTACTGAAGTAAGTGTAAGTAAGTAGTCGGCCCGTGAATTCGCTTTATTCATCCTGGAGCGGACTAACGCGGACTCCTTAGTTATTGTCCTTGGTCACTCTGACCACACCATGGTCCACATGATTCCTGCATACAGGCAGAAATTAAAGCTCTGTAAACCTGTTGTGGGGACGTCAAAGCAGTGGAGGATCTTCAGGCATGCTTACACTGTACTGATTGGGCTGTTTTCAGGACCACCACCAGTCCGGATGAGTACACAGACACTGTGACATCATACATCAGCGTCTATGAGGACTGCTGTATCCCATCATGCACCAGGGTGAGTTAAAACAATGACAAACCCTGGTTCACAGCCAAACCAGCTGAGGTTGGAGAAGCTCAGCTCTAAAGTGGCAAAGTACAGGTTTAGCAAGGAGGTGAGAGAACGACGGTTCTCTGAGAAGCTTCAACACCAGCTCTCAGCCAACGACTCTGCCTCTGTCTGGAAAGGGCTCAGGCAGATCACCAACTTCAAGCCTAAAGCCCCCCACTCTGCCTCACCTCACGCCACAGGAACAGTTTCTTTCCCTCAGCAGCCGCCCTCATCAACACAGCCCCCTCCCCCCCAAACAGCCAGACGGACCCACATTTCTCCACAATAGACTTTATGTTACATTAACATAATTCACAGCTCTGTACGTGTTATATTAACGCTCCTATGGACATTACTGCAATATTCCTCTCTCTTTTTTTTGCACTACATCAAACAGTTTATCTCAATGATCGTACTTCGTGTTTGTACATTATTGCACAGATTTGCACATTATTTGTACAGACTGTCATTCTCTTAGTACTTTCTTTCTTTTTTAATTAGTATGTCAAGTATGTTTAATGTGTTTTCTGTTATGGGACCTGCCAGTCCAAGTCTTCTCTTTGCACCAACAACACCATGGCAAATTCCTTGTATGTGAAACACACCTGGCAATAAAGTTTTTCTGAATACTTCTTCCACAGTCACAGTACCTCTGTGAGTGAAATGATAATCCCAATCCTATAAAGGCAAAGGCAAAAATTTATTTTACAAATTTACAAGTCATATATTTAAAGTGACATTAACAAGTGCATGTAACAAACATGACATTAGAGGGCAGCAGAGAATAATAGGGATTTAAGGCTGCTGTTAAGGCAGTGTGAGTTGGGGCACCTATGACACTTCGAGTTCATCTTAGCCTTCATTCATGGTATAAGTGGTGTTTTTTACCTAATTTGCATTTTAAAACAATGAATGCCGTACCAGTAGCACTTCATATTGTTAATGTCTCATCAAAGACATCAGTTCATTTCACAGAGAAGAAATTGTCTCACTTTGTACACATTTTCTAAACCTTTCTTTTCTAAAGTACATACATATAAATATGTTTGAATCTGTGGCAACATTAGGTTAAACGATAACTGAGTCTCTTCAGCTCCAAGTCTTTCTCCACCCCATGTAAATGTGAGTCTGACCTGCTCACCCCGGACCGGTAGGTGGCGGTGGCACACCGGGCCGCCGGCTGTCAGCCATTTAAAACCAAACTCGAGAAGAAGTCGCGGACGAAAGCAAAGAAACAGGAAGAAGAAGAAGGCGAGCTCTGTTCCACAATGACTTCGACCAGGAGATTAGGCAAGGTAAAAACCCACATTTATTCCATTTATTCCACTTCGAGAGGGTTTAAACAACGTGTTCCGGCCGTGTGCGTGTAGCTACGGACCAGTCGACCGACAGAAAACGTGCAAGTGTTTGGCGTTTCTGTGTCCGACAAAATGAAAGGATAGTGACGTCCGACGAGCGGTGACTGAGAGGTAACTAGTTAGTTAGTTAGAGCCGGCGGCGGAGCGTGATTCAGCACTAACAGAAACCCGTCAAATACCGGACCGGGTCCAAAGACATGTCTGTAAACGAAGGGGGGCGGGGGGGACGGATAAAACGGCGTGTCGGTGGGAAGTCTGTCCGCCCGCTTAACGTGTTGTCACCGTCTGGAGACAGCAGCTGTACCGAAAACATGGAGACTTTGGGGTTGGGGCGTGACGTTAGTCCTCATCCTGGCGATTCGTCGTGTAAAATATACAACTAAACGGTTAGTCGGTCGACGGAAATTAATCGAAAGTTTCTCAAGCAAAAAAAAAAAAATAGCCAAATATTCTCTGATTTCAGCTTCTACAGGGGGAACATTTGCTGTTCTATATTGATTTAAACTGGATGTCAAGGCCACAAATGACATTTTATCTCCTTATTGTTCAATGATCAGATGATTTACTTCACTGGTTGATCTTATAGTCAGTGAGATGTCATAAATTGGGAAAACACACTTACAGCTGTAAAGTTTGGGCAAACTACACATTGTTTAAAGTGAAAAGAAGTGAATGCAACCACTGCAGCCTATAGGCATTAAAATGTCTTCAGATATTAATGCAGTGTTTTTATTTTGTGATTTTACTAGCCTTGAGCAAATTCTAGAAAATGAAAGTGAAAATAGGCTGGCCTCTATGACGGGCCTCACAATCCACTGTGAACTACTTCAGCAAACACAAGCTGAAGCTTTTGGAAAGGCCCTCGCATCCCCCTGACCTGAGCATCACTGAAAAAAAAAATCAGCTGTTAGGTCTTAAACATGCTGTGTGTGCAGGACAGACTAAAAATACCTCAGAACTTGTAGTGACCTGCAGGAGGAGAGGCTGAAAGTTCCCAAATCAAGAGCAGAGAGAGTCATGATTGATGATAATGATCACAGAAGGGAAAGAAGAAGAAGAAGAAGAAAAAAAAGAAAGATATGCTTTCGTATTTTGGACTTTTCACTGAAAATGTTCTTGTTTTATGAAATATTAGATAATTTAACCTTTTTGAGTCACAGAAGGTTTGTTTAAATGAAGCAATGGGAGAGTTTTGTAGAGGAAAACACTCTTTGACGAAACAACTCACAAATGTCTGAAATGAGGCAAAAGGCTCCAGCTTCATACTGTTTTATTGTGAAGGGTCGCAAGTCAAAAGGCTTGAAATCACTGGTTTAAACTTTTACTTCCCACCACTGTATAAATGTTTAAAATCTTTTAAGATCTCGTTTTACTCGAGCACAATGGGCAGTGAATGTTTTTCTGCATGGCGGTGCAGTCCTACAGTCTCTTACTCACAGTTTCACTGTGACTCACCAGGATTTGGTTTTGATTTGTTGTACTTTTGTTCTTCCCCTTGTGAGAACACGGGTGAAGCAAGTTCTTATGACTTCCTGAATCCCACTGGCAATCCACTTACTATTCAGGTAAATTACAGTGAAGTGTCTGGTGACAGGAAGTAGAACAGTTTGTACGGATTTACTTGTTCCTGTTAAGAAACATTATAAATTAGTACTGATTCACTCGCTGGTTATTCAGTGTCAGATTCAGATTCAAGTAATATTTCAGTATTGTGTTGACAGGACCTCAGCCTGATATCTGCACACAGCTGTTAGCGAGTCCTAGCTCCCCTGCAGGGACAGACTGAATAAAGAAGACTCCACACACTGTTCACTCAGCAGCCACGGCCTCTCATCTCACAGCCAGAGATGATATCTCATCGACAAACACAAACTGAGCTCAGATCAGTGTGCGGAGTCCCGTCAGTACTGGCAGCCCAGTACAACACCACCGCTGTGACCTCGGCTCTAAAACACAGGACTGAATCAACACCCCTATGAAAAAAGATCACAGACGTCGAAGAGCAGATTTTATGGCAGAACAGCTGCATTAGATGGGAAAGGTGTACCTGATGAAGTGGCCAGTGAGTGAGTGGGCTCCCAGTAATCTCACAGTTTTATCCCATTTTAAATCATTTATGTTTTCTTTCAGGAGCTTGATGACATCCGTAAATCTGGGATGAAGCATTTCCGCAACATCCAAGTGGATGAATCAAATATCTTGACCTGGCAAGGGCTCATTGTTCCTGTAAGTGATGAAGCGATGCTAAAATCAGGGAGTTTTTAAAATCCAACTCAAATTATTATTATTTTTTTAACAATAAATACTTAACATTTCAAAAAATGTATTTTTAACTGTAAAAAGGTTTAACTAAAAACTTTGATTAACATTTTTTTGTCTCCCCAATCTACAAATTCTTATTTCCTCCAAGGACTGTCCCCCATACGACAAAGGAGCATTTCGGATTGAGATCATCTTCCCTGCAGAGTACCCCTTCAAGCCACCCAAGATCACCTTCAAGACAAAAATCTACCATCCCAACATTGACGAGAAGGGTCAGGTCTGCCTGCCGATCATCAGCGTGGAGAACTGGAAACCAGCCACAAGAACCTGCCAAGGTGGGGGGGCTGTTAACGGTGATAGCTTTACGTTTACCAAACACATCTGCTAGTCCTCATCCTACAAGGTTTTTGTCTTGTTACATTTAAAGTGAAAGTGAAAATACGCTGACAGGTTTGTGAGCTAATCAGCCAGAACGGGGGTTTTGGCTGCAGAAGATGTTTTCAGAGAAACAGCTGTAAAAGGCCTGAGCATCAAACCACAGTTAGACTCAGTCAGAGAGCAGCTGGTGAACATCGTGGAGCATTTAGCAGCTGAAGAGCCGGATATTTCCCTCAGCAGAGCTAAAAGAGAGGGAGCACTGACTGTGAGAGTCCTCAGGTGGACACCAACATAACTTCAAATAAATGATAATGTGACTCCATAACCTCTGGATGTGGAAATGTCCTGTTCACAGCTGGTTTCTGCTCCTGCCAAGTGGCCAAAACCCACTTATTACAGGTTTAAATGGTGGCAAAATGCAGACACAAGTTCCTCACTGCTGTTTGTTGTTTTTTTTTAGCTGAGTAAAGTTCCACAAATATGAAAACTGTGACCTTTGTGCAAAAATCATGTTTGTTTTTTTTATGCCCTCTCTCCAGTGATTCAGTGTCTCATTGCTCTGGTGAACATCCCTCAGCCCGAGCACCCGCTGAGGGCAGACCTGGCAGAGGAATACACTAAAGACCGCGCAAAGTTCATGAAGAATGCCGAGGAGTTTACAAAGAAACACAGTGAAAAGCGACCTGTAGACTGACGACACAGCACTGACACTCACGGCTGTTGGCCTCCTTTCTGTTTCCTATTGAAAGAGCTCACCCTGACTCTCTGTTCTTATCTCTAAACCACACAGAGATGCCCTGTTCTCGCACACCTGCATTGTTTTAGCACTCTCCAACCACTCCTTAATAGAGGCTTGTGTTTCTGTTTCCCTTTGCCAAAAAAAGCAGGACTTTTTGGTGAATAGGCAAGCTCTGGCCTCTAGGTGTCACCTTTTGGTTTGTTAGTGACTTCTTTCTACTGGTTTCTTTTTAGAAAAAATAAGAAAATTGTCAGAGGTGGCATCCTGGAAAGTAAAATGTCAGAAATAATTAAAAGTGCTGTTCTGCCTACTTAAATGTTGAATGTTTTCTCACATTAATCATTAGCTTATGCAGACCTGTTTACAGATTTTTAATCTTTGTTTTCAAAAGTTCAAAATATATTTGTTGTCTCTTTACTTTCTTTTCCATTCGTTTCTGTTTTCCCTTAAGATGCACTGTAGTCTGTGAAATCACCTGTCGCAGTACAAATTAAAAGTTAGCTACTGATGCAGAATTCCACGTAGAACATTTAAATGCAACAACATCCATGTGTCCTTTGAAATGTCTTTGTATTTTGAGATGTTTGGAAGAGAAATCCCTCCAAATTAAAATCCTTCCACCTGTGTTGGCTTCCCAGGAACGTGCATCCTGTCAGTGAGCATTACAGTCATTTTTATGCAGGTGGACAACTGAATGTTTTTGTTTTGACCTGACTACTGGATGTCTGGATGTCAGACAGAAATCTGCAGGCGCTTCACAGTTTTCTTAGTTCTTAAATTTTTCTAATCTGTTGTTCGGTTCTGCAAAAGAAAAAAGACAAACTTTGGCTTTAAAATGGTTCAGATGTGCTGGGTTGCTCTCCCAGTGTTTGCTTTTGCCTGTTTCTCTAATCACAGTTTTGACAATATTTACATACTAAGTACAAGATGTACTCAAACACTGACTGAACTGTAATATGTTTTCTGCAGTGTGGTTGTGAACAGCAGTTAAACAGCTCTAATCAATGAATATTTTCTGATAGCTGGCGAATCCAAGCTCAGCAGCTTCTGCCGTTAACACATCCAACTGCAGGTGGAGGACAGAAGCTCATCAATGAATAAAGATTTGTGATGGATGCTCAATCAAACCTGAATCTTTGTTTATTATCTTTTGGAGTCTTTGTGTAAACTACAACAAATTAAAGAAAAGACCAGAATAAAGCAGCCTAAAGATAAATGAGAAATGAAAGTGAAAGTAAAGTCAGTTACATTTCCAGATGTAAATCAAGGTCATGTGAATGAAAGCAGATTTGTGAGATAGGGTCAAATAACACGTGAGGAGTGGGAAAGAAAGAAAAGTCAGAGACACCATCAAAATGTTTAGTATTGTTGGCTTTACTGAAGTCAGGGTTACACTGAAGACCTTAACTTGAGGTAGAATTTTCCCCTAACAGCAGATCCAGTCTAAGATTAGGTTACCCTAAAGATATGAAATCTTCGTAGGAGGCGTAGAGACACAGCCTCCTCTGCAGCAGTGGACGGACGTCACTCTGAGGTTTCTCCTCAGGCTCAGTTTGGGAGGAAGCACCGAGCAGAGAGCTGACCTGCTACCACTGATGGCGTGAGGAGTCCAGCTTTTACTTCTTAAACTGAGCGATGGGAGCTGGGACTTTGATGTCCTGGCCTTTCTCCAGCCTCTTCTCACACTCGATCAGGTAGTTGACCCCATCGATCAGCAGCTGGACCAGCTCCACCTAAAACACACACACACACACACACACACACACACCGAAGTTCATCTCTGCAGGAAAGCGCTGACTTTTATGTGTCTGAAAACTGAAATGATGAAACTAAGGTCCAAATTAACATAAACAAAAAAAAAAAACTATCAGCAGGAAGAAATCGAGACGTTTCTCAGAGACAACATGGCCGATGGATCCTCACCTCAGATTTGCCCAGACGGTCGTTGTTGGAAATGTCAAAGGTGTCTCCAGTCGCAGCTGTGTCCACTCCTCCTGTGCCTCTTTTCTGCAGCCGCAGGTTGTCGAGGATTTTGGTGAAACGTGAGTCCTGCAAAGTGTTTTCAATATTTGTAACATGGTGCAGTTAAAAAAAACACTGATTTCCAACAGCAGAAACAGGAGGAAGCTGCGGATGAATCCACATTTGGTGCTGGAGTGAGTCAGAGTAGCAGACATTCATTGTTAGTTTTAGTTTTTTAATTGGATTCACTGACAATAAAAACTTGTGCTTTAAATTTCTCAGAAAAATGGAAATTTGATCATTTTTGGTTCCAGGAAAAACGACCGAATCACATGACCAAGATCATGAATGTGTGTGCTACCTTGCTGAGTTTGGGCAGGCGTACGTGCACGCCCGCCCTGAGCCCGGTGCCCAAGTTGGAGGGGCACGTGAGGATGTAGCCCAGACGCTCGTTCCACATGAATTCCCAGCCTCTCTCCTGGATCAGATGCTCAACCTATACGATACGATATGCAAAGAGTTCACCAGTCACATGTTGCGTGTTTGAATTTTTCAAAATAAAACTTTCCTTTATGTCCAGATGTTATTTTACAATGCTAATTCTAAAATTCTAAAATTTTGACTGATGAAGGCACTACGTGAAAAGTCAGGGGATCATCAAAGTATTACACTTCATCCTGAGGGGAACATGAGTGTCTGTACAAAACGTCATGGCAACCCATCCATTATTTGTTCAGATATTTCAGTCTGGAGCATTATTATTGTCTCACAAAGACCCGTTTCTGTGTCTGTTTGTTTCACAGACTCCACTTTACCTGTTTGAGTCCTCTGCAGAATCTGTCAAACACTCTCTTCATGTTGCCTCCCTTCTCCATGGAGATGACTCTGGTGTGGTCCTCCTCATTCACCCAGATCAGGAAGGTCTTCTCGTTGTTGTGCCTGAAGAGAAGCAGCTAAAGGACATAAATGAAGAGCTCTCCAGGTAAAACTCTCCTTTCATTACCGGAGATGACTCACGGCCGTGAAGGACCTGATTTCATAGACGCTTTGATATTCGTGCTGCTTGTCTGAATTCATTTGTACAACAGTGTTAAGAGGGACACACACATTTGTAACAGAAACACACACACACACAGTTCCTGTTGGTTTAGCCCCCAGAAAGTGTTTTTTCCACCAACATGCATGAAAAGCAATAAGTGAATGCTTCTATTGAGCCTCACAGGATGTAGAAAGATATTTAAGATGAAATGCATCACTGGCATGGATCAGTATGTACGGTCACACAGCAGACGTGCAGGAGACCCTACCAGATGCCCCTGGCGTCTGGCCAGTCTCTGGCCATAAAGGCACATGTCAACAATGGAGAGACGGGCTTGTCAAACAGGAAGTGGTCCTAAAGGTGGGAGGCGTACAGGGAGGCAGACACAGGTTGAAGAAGAAAACAGAGGAAGGGGATGTTAAAGAGGAGTAGAAGTATTTTACTCCAGCACTGTACAGTTTACTTGTACTTTACTTGAATATTTCCAGTTTATGATACTTTATACTCCTTCACTACATTTCAGAGGGAAATATTTTACTGATTGGACCTGCTCAGGTTAGAGTTGTGCAAAGCGTTGCAGGTCGTCTCACGTGTTTATGATTTTCAGACTTGTTACAATGCTGGTCTTGCTAACTTCCCCTTCAGTACAGGAGTGTTTCTTCCACCACTGGTAGAAACTATAACCTATGACCTCCACTTCCCCAGGAGAGGAGGAGGACAGAATAAATGTGAGAACCTCACAGGTCAGGACTCTGGAGCAGGAAAGGGTGTGGGTCAGAGTTCTTTCACAGTGGAAATGCATTGAACTGTATTTCCTTTCTTTCCTTAGGATTTCACAGAACAGTCTTGGCCTTACCAGATCCCCCTGGCGTCAGGCCAGTCTCGGGCCATAAAGGCTGAGGTGAGTAACGGAGACACAGGCTTGTCAAAGAGGAAGTGATCCTTATGTGGCACAGCGTGAAATGGTCAAAGCAGAAAGGTCAGTTAAAGTGAAGTTACATAACCCCTGGGACTGACTAGGATTTATCTGTATTCAACAATTGGCACTCTGGTAATTCAGATTTGCACTTTGATAAATCTGGGGACTTTATATCATGAACTTTGGTTAAAAAGAGAAAAAATGCTTGTATCTTTACATCATGACTTCTAGTCCTTATTACGGTTCGTGGTCCAAAACCGTTGGTTCCTACAGTTCTTATAATACAATCACTGGACCTGTGATGAATGGTCAGATGTAAAGCTTAATGGAAAGTGTACGATTCCAAAATTAAGACTTTGAGTAAGTTGTTCTTTCACACCAGAGATGACTGATCAGTGATCACAGGAAAACGGAAGGAAAATTCTTTTCTTGGTTCAAGATGAAACTCACGTCAATGAGCTGCTGCTGCTCCTTCTCCGTCATTTCTCCCAGGCTGTAGTAATGTCCAGCCAGGTCTCCCTTCAGGCCGGCCAGGGCCGTCACGACCACCCGCTCCACCTCACGACGCTCGGCCCTCGAACAGGCCGGGGGGAGGCTCAGCCCGCGGATACTGCGGCCAGTCCGCACACGGGACGAAAGAACGTAATTCTCATCAAACATGCCGTGGGTGATCTGCCAAGAGGGAAAGAAAACACTGTTTTACAGGTGTAGGAACAGTATGGATGGAGGGATGATGGAGGGATGGGGGTGTTCTGGTGTAAACACCTTGGAAGAATCCAGGTCAGTGGGGTGCTTCATGACTCTGGGGTCGTAGCCGTTGTGCCTGTCTTTGATGACGGGGTCAAAGAGGTCAGCAAACACCTGCAGGGAACAGTAAACACAAAATTTAAAATCATGACGTTACAAAGGTGTGGCCTCCACCTTGAGAGATTCTCTAAACTCAACTTTTAGTCTTAGATATTTTGAGTCGACTGTCCCTGATAACTTACAGTAAATCACAAGTATCTGCATCTTTACAACAAAGAGAACAAAGTACAAACCGATTATTTAGGGTTGAGAAACATACAAGCACAAACGGTGACCTTTGACCTGTCTTACCTCATAGCTCTCCTCGTCACCAGCCACACAGCCCACCGTCTTGATGAAAGGGTGTCCGGGGTTGTCCACTCCAGTTTGGATGCACTGGTCCAGGGTCCAGTTGTTGGGGGTGACTTCGTCCCTCAGTTTGGCGTAAATGGCAGGAGTCAGAGCCGAGGCCATGCAGTTGTTGTGTTTCCTCAGGTCAGGGTAGTCAGAGCTACAGGACAGGAAGCATTAGCAGGAGTTAATGAACCCGGTCTCATTGTCCTGCTTGCACTGCCAGCTAGTGGTGACAACATGGTTTTTCAGATTGAAGTCACAAAAAAAATAAAAAATAAAACAGAACTTGAGATTTGACCTGGATTCAAATGCCTTGAAACTTGACTCCTTAACAGCGTGACTTGACTTGAAGCCAGAACAATCAGTTGGCTGTAACGTTGAGTTCAGTTTTCAGGGTATGTGTTAATGTAAGGGAAGCTGTGCATAACCACACACCCTACATAGATACTGCATTTTTATTTTCTGGAAATGTACCTGTCTCCAACAGTTAGCTGATAAGCCTTACAGTACTTGTATGATGAAATAATACGACATTGCCTGAGGTTTTCTGTGCGTTAACAACTTAAAACTCAGACAGAAACTGAAGTAATATGACAAAACACATCTTTACAACAAACACCAGGGCCACAAGCTGGAGGATGGACGACCTGTCGCAGCAGATATTCTAATTTACTGGTGAAAGCTTCTAACAAATTTGCGATTAATCAAAGGATATAGATCCAGACTAAAAGGAGAGAGTTTGGCTGTGAATGTGAAAGAGTGAGAGTGAGTCAAAGGTAACACAGATGAAACCTGAGAGCGTCAGCGACACTGCAGGACGGTGCCAGCGTAGCTGCTGTGACTCTTCATACTCGCAGTGTGCTGACGCCATCCACACAGTCGCACTGATCCTCAAACCCTGCTCACTTTTTGTGGCACACTTTCACTTTGGGAACACATGAATGAGTTCGCAAAACACTCTGAAGTATTTCTACCGATGTCACCTCTCAGATGCTTCTCACGCACTCGGTTTCTGTGTTGTCAGGGCAGATAATTATAGAGCTTGGACTATTCACTGACTCATCAAGGTCATTCATCCCCTGCACTTACAGTAAACACTCCTCATCTTTATCTGACTCCGCATGAACATGGCGTTCCTGTTACCCTGTCTTACCTGGGAGGATAAAGCTTCTTCTTCGCCTCAGCAGCCAGAGAGCCATTTTCACTCATCAGCAAGCCGGTCGCCATCGTTCCTGCGCCCAAGCTGGCCAACAGCACAGCCGCCTTACGGCCAGAGATCAAACGTGTGAAAGAGCTCGCCATCTTTCTGCTCGTTGAGTAAGTCTTCAAATGAGCTGGAGAGAAAAAAATCACAGATGAGAAACGTTGTCCTTTCTGCTGAGGGTCTGAGAATCAGTGTGCCGGTAAAATCTTCAACTTGTCTTTGACATATGATACGTACGAACATGGAAAACACGCTGGAGGGTAGAATTGGTCCATTTAAACAATTTATACTGACAGATTTCATTCATGCTTCACTATCACCGGTCTTACCTGCATGGCTACCGGCCAACTAGTCCCCCCCCCAGGTTTTTGTTCAATACAATAACAAGATTAGAAAAGGCAAGGCTGTGGCAGATGCTCTTAGCCTCTTAGCATTATCACAGCGTCCCACCCACAGAACGGCAGGTTTCATATGATCATTGTCGTCAGTTAAGTCCATTAAAACCATTTAAAATTTTAAATTTCAAACTTTTCTTGAGGTTTAATGAAACTCTTGTGACTGGAAGGTCAGTTTCCAGCTTGTCCTTCACAGACAGTGGGCAGAGACCATGAGACTGTGTCTTAATATAGGGCAGAGAGGCTGTGAGGACATCATTACTCCTGTTAATCCTGGTCAAAGGTGAAACATGTTCAATCAGTCCCCTGCTCTACACATTCACCCACTAGTTCACATGATTTCATGCACTGTGTTTATCCCACGGACTGATTTTTCCACTCACTGTGTGGAGGTTAAAGACTGTGGACTCTTTAGGTCAATGCTAATATTATTTATAGATCACTGGAGGGCAGTTGTGCTGCCAGGATCCACTGCCAAGACCCTAACTGTCCCTGGCTCACTACTCTGTGACATTCTGGACTAGTCACAAGACCAGACCCTCATGAGGCCAAGTCAGCAGGACAGAGGGATGGAAAGAGCAAAGGACGAGGGTAAAGAACATGGGACATATTAAAGAACATTCGAATAGATTAAGCGGAACAAGAGAATAATCTCTGGAAAAAGTGAAAGTTTAGAGAAGAAACATCATCCGTGGCTACAGGGTACAACCGTCTGGGTGTAAAGCCCGTCCTGCTAACCGACACTATGGACCATATGGTCTTATGGTCAGGATTACACCAAACCCACCACAGACTCAGCCTCCCCAGACCAATGTGACCTTTTAACTCTGACAGAGTACGTCCTGAACGTAAGACCGGCTCGGTCCTCTGCAAAGGACATGGACGACGTCATCATCACTCGCCTCTGGCTTTGATCCACCTTTCCAATTTTAAACATTTTGACTTTTGAAACGTGCACTCACTGAAAAACACGCTGAGATTAACCATAAATCTCAAAACATGAAAAAACACAGTAAGGTAAGGATCAATTATAGCTTATATCTTTAATGCATGCTCCACAAATGATTTTACAAACCTGACACATATTTGGAAATACTGGAAGCATATGAAGTTTTGCTGCAAGAGAAATAAGAAGAGAAGAGAAGGTACAGTACCTGTAGGAAAGCTGCTCTGCCTTGTTGCTGAAGATCTCTGGTTAAAGAGCTTTTCACTCTCTCCTCACTGGGGGCTCCACCCCCTCATGTGGGATTAAAAGCCAGAGGCCAATCATAAGTTCAGAACCACACTGTTATAAACCAATGGAGGGCCACGGACATGAGCTACAACAGTACAGACCGCTCCTGTTGAGCCGGGAGCCGTGAACCATGAGCACCAGGGCTCCGATATCACTGTCCGGTTTGACCTTGATATTTTCCAACTGCAGCCGCTCACACATCCACATGATCCCCCACTACTTCTCTTACAGTCCTTGACCCTTTCCTCTCCTGTGACCCTGAGACATCTACACACTGCAGCTTCAGAAAACAAGGAAAACATTTTCACCGACGTGACAAAACATGAGAGAAAATGGACAGTGCTGCAAGAAGAGAAAACATACAAAACCAAATACACGAAACTCAACAAAACAGCAAACAGCAAACGAACAGCAAACCACAGCAAGAGCCTGCATGTCTGAGTCTGTTCACAAAACTTCTTTTGGAACTTAGCTCCATTTTGTTTTGTGAGTTTCTCTATTTGTTTGTATTGTTTGTATTTGCAACTCATTTCTGTATTTTGTTGGGTTTTGTGTTACAGCACATTTCATGTGTTGTTAAACTGTTATAACAAGAACTTACAACTGTGTTAGAATTCATATTTTCTTTTATTTTTGAGCCTGTGAGTGTGTAAATATCCGTACACAGAGAAATGAATGGACAAATTACAACAGCAAAAGCTGAATTTAAATAAAACAGTGTAAGAAAGCAAGGGTCTCATACACTAATGCATTAGATCGTTCAAAGATTCCTGACATCAGGAAATGACCAAAATCAGAATAAACCTAATAAACCTCAGTAACAGTCACCTACCAGGATAACAGTGATGTGGAGGAAAGGGGACATCATGCTATATTCATGCTATAAACGAGTTTAGAGTCTACTGGCTTTCTTTATAAATCAATAGTACAAAGTTATTACTACTTTACTACCACAGTCAACAAGGTTTAAAATATGAATATGATTAAATGATCATATTGATAAGGAACTCATAAAATAAGCGAGACGTGGAAAAGAAATGGAACTGTTCAGAAACTTTTTAGGCCAGTTCTTTTAAAAAAGAGCAGACATGAAACTATTTTCAAAATCAGAAACGTTTGTGTACAAAATGACTAAAATGACAAAACTGAAAAGACGTGCTTTTGATTGTAAAGATGCGTAACAATATCTGATATTTGATATCTGATATGAGCATATGTTCAGATTTGCAATGTTTGTAATATACAGAGATTTTTGCTGTAACATGCAAAGCGAGTAAAGATATAAAAACGTTGAGGTGAAGCCGGAGTCGCCGTCTCCTGTGACTGTGAGCATCAACACCGACACACAGACGAGTCAGTAAGTATGAAGGTAGATTGAATATCTGGACTGTGCTCCAGCTGTTTAGGAAACCCAGCGCGTCTCTACACACAAATGTATCATACAAAAGGCTGGAAAACAAACCAGCCAATTCGCCCAGGGACCCAGACTCCCAGGGACCCCAGAAACCCTGTGCTGAAGAGGTCTTCGTGTAAAACTCTAGTTTTAAGACCATCAGCATTTCCGCTGACACTGTTCTTGAAGCTCGCAGGAACAGAACCGTTCTGTGGGGAACTCTCTGTGCCCGTGTCCTTCTCCTGAGTTGGCTGATCGCAGGCGTGAATGAACGGCATTAAAGCTGCACTGATCAACGTTTAATTACTGGAAGTGGTTGAAATGACGCCGTTAAGTGCAAGCACTGGCTCATAGCGACAAATCCAGAGAGACTCCTCACCCGAACCCTCAGCCCCCTTTAACACTGCGGAGCGTTTTAGCGTCTTTCAGCTCTTTGTTTGGGTTCACTCTCAGAGTTAAATGGAGAGTGAATGTTGGAGCTACATTCATCAGGTGGACACAAATAAAACTCCAGATAAATGTAATGTTCCTCTGTGTCTGTTCCACTTCAGCCACATCTGCTTTATAAGCCGAGATGTTGATATTCAGAGCTCACAGCTTGTTCTGCTGCCCTGTAAGGTGTTTCCTCTGTGAGCTGAAAAACCCGGAAGCAGGAGATAATGTTTCTGCATTTGATCCCTGTGATCAGCTTTCACTGCAACAGCAGCTTCCTCCTCCTTAAACACCCGGTGTAGATGCTGTGTGTACATGGTGCATCTGTGTAAATTGCTTTGGAAGCTACCACACAGTAAACCTGGGGCCAGCACACAGACACTGTACACAGTGCACAGAGGGCACAGAGGGGGTAATAACTGTTTGTCCCCAAGCAGGTTAATCTGACCACGATCAGACATATAATACAAAACTCATCTGAGCAGATGTGCAAGACTACAGAGGCAGATTGTTTGGTATTTACAGCGCGATAGCAGCATCTCGTTACTTTCTAATGCCACGTTCAGTAGCTAACATGTTTCTACAGTCATAACTGTACAATTGTATGGCAAAGAGTTGTGTGTGTTACAGTCCATTCTGTTTACTATACACATCAGATATTCATACAGCAAGGCACATTTTCTCCTGAGTGTCCTGAGCCCAATAACGTCCCGTTTTTCTAAGAGTCAATCTCAAGTTGCCTTAATTCATTGTTTGCCTGTTTGTACTGAAAAAAATGTGTTGAGATTTCATGTTTGTGTGATGATGATTATAATTAGCCAGGTGGAACTCGGGGCTCAATCTTCAGTGACAGCTCATAGAGCGTATCTTCATCCATCACTAGCGTCTTATCCAGGAGGAACTGAGTCACCTGGGTGGGATGGACGACAGTTACAATCCAATCACTTCACACTGCACAAATAATTTCATAGTTGAAACTGAAATCAAGTGGATCTGAAGCATTTACTGGACACACCTTGGGTTGGTGCTCTATCCTGTAAGGTGCCTGCTGGAACTGACGAATCTCACGGATGATATGAGAAATCTGAGAAAGCAGACGCAGAACAACTCAAGCTTCAGACAAACCTGAAGATGAAAACTTATAAAGACCAGACAAACCACATTAAGACTGTTTCCAACAACTTGCACCGAAACCTTAGGACTGAGTAACCACAGCAGATAACACAGTGAGCCACCGCTCAGCAACACGACAGGTGGTGACGAGCAGACGAACACGAGCAGGGGAAGAATTTATCTTTACCATCCTCATCTTGGAGAAGTTCACCAGGCCCTCCTCGGTGAAGTTGGGGGTTCCTTCCTCAATGAAAGCCAGGTCAGTGAGGTACATGCCCAGGTACGGCACACATGGAGGGTTACAGCTACACACACACACACACACACAAAGGATAAATATTCGGTGGCTTTAAGAGGCTGGATTTACACACTTATCACTTCATGTGTCCCCTGTATTTACTTTTTCAGTGTCTCTCTGAGATTCTTGAACCTCCCCTCTGAGGACACCGTCTTCTGCAGCCTGTCCATTAGAGCCTTTGTCTAGAAAACACAGAGATTTTTTACGGTATTATAACAGATGTGGTGTCTGAGTAAGCTTCATGATTCATGACAGCGGTTTAAAGTAGGGACGTCAACCTGTTTGCAGACTTTGGCCCAGGTCTTCTTCAGCCTGTAGATGGCACTGCGGTTGAGAGCAGAGGTGATCTCCAGCACTCCGTTGTAGTTGTTGAGGCAGCGACAGATATCAGCCACCGCCAGCCATTTTTCTATGGAGCTGGCCCTGGAGCCCACGTCAGTGTGGGTCATTATCTGAGACGCCACCAGGTTACTCATCTGGGCAGAAGAGGAGAGGGAGGGAGATATAACCAATATTTTAAACTCATTTGGTTTATGAGTTTATCTGGTTGTATTAGCCTGCGTTGGTTTTATCTAACTAATTGTATGTCCCTTCACACATGGGGGAAAAACAGATTTGGTCTTACATCGTTGAAGTGCTGGCTGGTCTTCATAATGTACGGAGTCCTCTCAGTCTTGTCGACCTTCATCCAGCCCTGACCGAGGAACTCCCTGCAGAACACGAACCATCAGGCATCAAACTCTGGACTCAGACACTGTGTCCATGTTAGGGCTGAAGATCTTCCACTGATTTTTAAATTCCTTTGGATATAAACACTATTTTCCCTAAAGCAGAACTGCAAATAGTTAATCATAAAATGCTGCTTATTCCAGTTTTCTGATCTTATTCTTTTGTATTATGTCAGTTATGTCGTAATATTTTTAACAGACCAACAAACCACTTTTAAACATCGACAGTACGGCTCTTTCATGTGTTTAATAGTGTTTTGGTGAGCTGTGATGTTCTGGACAAACTCACTCGTAGGGAATACTCCTGAACACAATGTGATCCAGCAGAGTGATCTGTTCTGCCAGTTCCATCGCTGAGAGAGACTCAAAACACTCTGCTTTAGGACTCTCCGCCTAGACACACACACACACACACACACACACACTGTATTTTAATGTGTGCAGAATTACAGGAAGAAAATTCAAAGAACTGCGGAGCCACACAAACACTAAGGTAACTTCACAAACTGGGAAAGCGCCTCTAACTGTGGATGAGGGTTGTGACAGAATTCACAATACACAGAAACTACAACTGGTGCTTTCCATTAAGGGAGAGACTTCATCATGATAACGACATCATTCTTACCGCGATGAAGTGTAGCAGGGGACAGCTCTTCTGCTCCAGTCAGGAGATAAATCATTTACATTTTATTCGAGGTTTATTTAGTAAAAGCTTTTTGTTTTATGAGTAAAGTCTGTGATTGAATCCCGTCTGTTAAACACTGTGCTGTGACAACAGCTGGTAACACTGACCATTTGTAATATGTCCTCTATCTTCAGTTGAGCATCATCTTGTTCTTCTTGAGAAAGGGCACTGAAGAGTAAATCAGACACTGTTACAGCAACAGTCCACAGAGCTGATGAGTGAGGAAATGAACTTTATGTCACATTAAACACAGTCCTACAAGTTTCTCTACGTGCTTTAGCACTTAAAAACACCATGACCTGATGACTGAGTGTTCACAGACATACTGGATAAATGAATGAATGGGTGAATGGGTGATGTTTGAGAGTGGGGGCTGTGGACCTTAATATGTTTGTTGTTGCTTTCCTCTCTTGCGGCAGCAGGTCCGGATCCCGCAGCACCTCTTCCAAGAGACTTATCACCCCCATCTTCAGCTCACTGTTCATTTCAAAGTCCTGATGGGAAAAAAACACATTCATACTCATGTTCAGCTGAGTTACAGTTACAGCTCAGACACTCAAACACATTCAGGTCGCACAGTATCCAGGTTTGTCCTGCTACGACACGGTTATTCAAAAATACCTGGTTTCATATTTATAATGATCCTAAGTCTGAAATCTTTATTTGATAAATTAGGGTATTTCCAGCCTGCCCCTGACATGTCTGCAGCAGCTCACAGGAGGATGATGCCCCCTGGAGGACGTTTATAACAGGTGGCTTATTTCCACTACTGTATTTACTTGACAGGTTTAAATGCTTAAAGACAAAGACAGAGGAAAAGAAATAAAAGGGAAATTAAGAGAGAACCATTCAGACCACGTTCAGACCATCAGATAAAGCAAATCTGCAGTTTAAGAGTCACGATAGTCGTCTCAGGAGGTTTTCACTGCCATATGTTTCATATGCAAAACTCCTAATTTGTAAAGTATGTCCATCCATCCATAAACATACACCAGCTTCTCCTCAGGAGTGACAGGTGGCTGCAGCCAGCACCAGCTCAATCACAGGACTGACACAGAGAGACTATTCACAGACAGAGCCCAAACCAGGTCCAAACCCAGAACCTTCTCACTGTGAGGCGACAGGACGAATCACAGCAGCACCTTACAGCCCTTCAGTAAATGTTCTCAGTTACAATCCACTGTTCATTGGTTCTCTGTAAGTACAACATTTAACACTCTCATTTACAGGCTGTTATTTAAAAAAAAAAAAACGAATGCCAGTGGCCTGAAAATCGGTGATGTAGGATCAATAGGACCAAATAAGAAATGTTCACTCTTCAGGCCAAAACATCCAGCTACAAAAATAGCATCTTATATAATCTTAAATGAAAATGATAGGCCTTTTAGTATCCCTGGGGAGGAGGCTGACCTTTCTGCATGCTTCCTGGGTGGGAGCAAAGACACGCGGAGCAAAGAGCACCTCCACCAGGGAGACGAGACACACGGGAGGTGATGGCGTCGAAAACAGACACAACAACAGACTGTCTCTCAGGCGGGCTCAAAGCGTCCTGTCTTATCCGGGTCTGGGTCTCCTGTAAAGACTCAAGGCTGATGGACATGAGTCCAGACGCACTGAGGACGAGCCTCGTTACAGAAACAATGGACGAGTCTGATCACAGAGTCCCAAACTGAAACTCTAACCTCAGCAGTGTTCATTAATCAGCCTTAAACGCAGAGAGAACTGTCTGACCTTCAAACTTCTGCTTGTAAAACCAAACACAGCTTCACAGAATCCTCAGCTCGGCCGGATCTCTGGAGCCAACAGGCGTGTTTGGACTCAAGTTGTGGACTCACCTGAGAGTGTTTGGAAACCCAGTGTCGCAGCACATTGAGAACTCTGTTGGTAGCAGCTCTGCGAATTATGAATTCTTTGTCACAGGCCTTTTCAGAATTACTAAAACCTGGGAGAAAAAAAACGTAAAGGTTAATCCAGGTAACTCCTTTAACGTTTAACGACATTTCATTTTGATTTCTGGAAAACACAGAAGCAGAAGTAGCAACAAAACAACTTTTCTTTCCCTCAGCTGTTCGTGTTTCGACCTTCGTGGCTCACCCTGGGAGCTGCTGTGCCCGGCGGCAGCAGTGGCAATCGCAAACGCTGAAGCCGGCGACATCGTACAGCGAGAGTTCTCCCCTGATGTGACTGCAAGGAACATTAAACACAGCATAAAAGACCATACGGAGAAACAGCAGCCTGTGCCTTCTCTGTGTGCGTGTGTGTTGTACCTCCTGTCTGTCGGTAGCGGAGATGCCTCGGCGTCGAAGGTGAGCGACAGGGAGACATGTCGCCCGGCTCGCTGCTCGCAGGTGATTCAGGAATAAACTTGTCCAGAGATACGGACTCTAAGACAGCTGTTAGAGAAAGAAGTCACACTTCAGAAACAATTCTGCTAAAACACACACACACACACACACACACACACACACAGTGTAAGCACACTTTTTTATTTTTATGACATTAGGTGATCTAAGAGCACCATTATTCCTCTGTTGGGTAATGGTGACCCATTTATGTCTCCTGCGTCTCTTTGGGCTGGCAGGCCATTATCAGTGATATCAGTGTCAGATTCAAGTATAATATTGGTAAAAAAGAAATCATAAATCCCTGCAGCTGAATTTGAAGTCACTTCAGCAGCAGATGGTGCTAACGTTCAAAATTCAGCGCAACATGAAAGAGGAGCGATTTAAACTTTATGCGTTTACCTGTTTTTAAACCTGAGTAGTCGACACTAAGGCATGTGCCCACACATGTGCTGATGCTCATATGGGACCGACTGAGTGTGAATCATATGCTTCTGTGTTCCAGCTACATACCCCTGCGGATGCTTCTCCTCAGCTTCCCACAGAAGGCGTCGATGCGAGGCAGCTCTCCGCTGACGTCCTCCCCTGCAGCTGGGCTCGGCTCTGGGGAGCTGGGACCACGGCTGAGGTCCAGAGGGGCCTTGGTGGAAATGGGAGGAGGCGAGGACACCCCAGAGGCCTGGGGGAGGCTGGGAGAGCGCGTGGCGGTGGGTGGAGGGGAGGAAAAGCCAGAGGGGGGCCTGGTTGAGCTGGGAGGAGGAGAGGAGATGGAGGGGCTGTGACTAGAGGTGGGGGAATTGGCTGCAGAGGAGGACGGGGTAGTAGACAGGTCCAAGGCTCCCGCTTTCACGCTGATCGGGGAGCTGAGGGAGAGCTTGCGACAGTGGACGGGGGAGGAGGTGCGGGAGGGGATGGAGAGGGGAGGAGGAGAGGAAAACTTGCGGCAGAGCCTCGGGGATTTGTTGTTCAGGGGGTCCGTTCCCCAGGCGCCCTGGTTGGTCATGAAGAAGAGCTCCAGAGACCTGAGAGAGAGGAAGAGCTGATCTAAAACTCCATCTCTAACAAAAGTCGGTAGTGACTCACCAGTCCCCCTGATGGTATTTACTTAGACTGGTCCAGTGCAAGCTGTGTGATCTTCAGACTGTAGTCAGGACAGAGGGACATGATGGACAGACGGTCACATGAATGCTGCTCAATCCTGGGACAGCGACAGGGAGAGGAGGAGGAGGAAGAGTGTGTGGCAGGGTGAGAGATGAAGAAAGGAAGTGAATAATGAGAGGTGTAGAAAATGAGAAGATGATAAGATGCACTGAGAACTGCCACGAATGAGTGTGTCACACGAGAGGAGCAGGAAGGACAACGAGGACGGATGAACATGTTAAAAATGCACTGTGACGTGTACCTGACGGGTATGGAGGTAAACGGTTTCTTGTAGATGTCAGCCAGCTTGTCAATGACCACGGCAGCTGTGGTGAAGATCCTGTAAGTGTGGAGGAAGGTGTTGAGGAAATCTATGGAGAGGAAGCGCAGGTCTGTGAGTCGTTCCAGCAGACGCTCCACGCTGGCATATCGGATCTGTGGGACCTTGCAGGAGTTGAGCGTCTTGCTGAAGCAAATGTCGACGTCGTCTTTATGCAGTCGGGCATCAGACCTTCAGGAGAAAAAAAATACCAGGATCATATTTATTCACTATGTTGAGTTAAAGGATAATAAAGGTGATATTCTTATGTTTTCTTATTAATTTTCTAAAGCAGCTGCACTTTTTATCAACCAAACAGGAGATAACAGTGAACAGTTACTTAAATCCGCACTACAAACATTTTCAGAAAATATAATCTCCACTGCTGCAGTGTGAAATCTTCTTTTTCCATGTACTTATGAGAATGTCAGAAATCGTCTTCTCTTACTTGATCATGTGTGGCACAGAAACTTTGGAGTTCTCCTCAAACACGCTGGTCATCAGGCCGTTACATCGGATGTTATCGATGCACTGAGACAGAGAGCAGACAAACATGAGACTCTGTGACGCTGTCAGTTCTCTTTAATCCCACATCTGGGATCAGAGGACCGGTTTCTATGACTTCTTCAGATCAGTTAAAATCCTGATCCAGCAGCTTTAAACACACCACCCTACCTGGCTGATGTCGCTGGTCCACGCAGCCTTTTCTTGGCGAGAAGGAGCCAAGAGGACGACAGAGAAGGACTGACCGTCAGGAGGCTCCACCACAATTTTAAAGTCCAGATGGTTGAAGCCTTGACCTGCTGCGTTGTCTGCAGGAATGAACACATGGGCCACACCACAGTCAACTGAGATCAGACTGAGATCAGACATAGAAAAGGACATCAGGGTCAGACGTGATTTGGCTTTTAAGATACTCACAGTCCTCATCGCTGGCATCTAGCTCTTCAATGAGCGTACACTCTATCAGAGACAACGTTCCTCCTTGCTGTCGGGGATGAAAAAAGAACACATTTAATACCTGAAAGCACGTGGTCAGTGTTTTTTAGATCACAAAATCCTCACGTTGCAGAATATTTTTGGTATTTCTGACTTTAACCTGACTTTAGCCTGTCATTAAATATTAATGCATCTTTATATGTGTTCATTTATCTTTTATTTACTGGTAACTTCTCATTGTGTCTGTGATGATACAGGAAAAATGTACTTATATTAAAAGACTGAGCTCTAAAACTGGCTGATAACATGAGGCTGGAGGACGTTTCAGACTCTTCCATCTGATTTTACGAAGTCGATCTTTTCATTTGTATTTTTTCATAAACTGCCTCTAAGTTGTTCAACAGTTATGTAAATTATTAACAGATTATGAAAAACAAATGTTTAAATTTATGAATTTTATTGATAAAACTTTTGACAGTCATTAATTCCAGCGTCATTAACTCCGTGGACAGGACAGGTGAGGCTGACCTTGAGCAGGTGAAGCTTTCCTCCAGATGTTCGGGTGCAGATGAGGAAGTGTTTGGTGAACAGAAAGCACTGCCTCTCCCCCTCCTTCCTCAGCGAGAGGGAGCCCAGGCGGACCTTACTGAGCATGCCCCGTTCACTGCTGGACGGCAACTGGATGAGAGAGCCTGGACACGGAGAGAGTCAGGGGTGAGTGAGAAGTCACGGAGAGCTGGAACGAAATGATTTGGTGGTGAGACAGGTGTTGAAGGTGAGACTCACCTTGTCTGACGAAGGTCTGACTTGTGTCTAACAGGATGTCACAGCCTTCTACGATCATCCTCTCTATGGCCAGATTCTTCCTGATGTTCTCCGTGTCGCTCACTTCATCGTGCATCATCCTGACAACACGACCAATCACCATCATCATCACCACCACCATCACAGATCATCTCCATCGATCGCCTCAGGTCTATGAAACATGAGCACACTTACTTCGACAGCTCCTCCAGTTTGGATTTAGCAAACTCCAGACTCTTTCGCTCCACGTGCTCATGGGGAGTGTGCGCGAGCAGCTCGTGGAGAGTGATGATGTACCGTGGAATCTAAAATACGGACGAAACACAGACATACACAAACACACAAGTACCAGTGAGTTCATTCACAACACACTGCTGTCTGAGTCTTCTGTATAGAAATGGTTCAATTGTTGACACAATATATTGTGTCACTACGTTGTGTCTCTGTGTTTGTCGTTAGTGCTGTTAATGCTGTATGTGTGCAGTACCTGGAACATGGGATAAGTGAGGAACGTCTCCAACATCCGTCCCTCGCAAGCAGCGTTGGACTCGTACTGTTTCAGCAGCTTGTCGAAGTCTCTGTTCTGTTTACAGTTTGCCAGCACCTGCAGACTGTACTGGTGGTTACGCACAAACTCCTGGTAAATGTTCAGCATGGGCAGCAGGATGTCAAACAAGTCGGCTGCATGTGAGAAGGAAAACACATAAACAGCAGTGAAATAATGGAAGCCAATCATCACCTGGAAGGACGGAAATCAATCTAAAGTCTTTTTTAAATGTTCTGCCGTAACGTAAAGCATCCCGGCGACATTATAACTGTATAATCTCTGCAACTACTCACCCAGAACTAGCGTGGGCCAGTTGGCGATCCGGGCCTTTAGACCTTGGTGGAAGATCTCATGCAGAAACATGATGGTCTCACTAAAGAGGGAAAGCTGGCCTGAAATCACTCTGACTGTGATGAACATCTTACTCTGTCTTTAACCTGGAAGATAAAATATTTGATAGAAACTCACCGTCACGCAGAATAGGAAAGAAGAAAACTGCACCTGTTGAGGAAGATGCTGCTGACGTCATCGTGGCTGATGGGAGGTTTCTTGGAGCTGGCGGCCATACGTAGCGGCCGGAGGAAACAGTTCACCAGGATGGACAGCTGGTGGACGTACTCCGTCTCTGCCTCCACCATGTTGAAGACGATCTGATTCCTCTTCCTCATGCTCTCGGCATGAGGTGAACAGATGTAGTCCTGAACAATGATCTTCCACTTCCTCCGGCACAGCCAGCCACGCATGAAACTTTGCACCTGCACGGCCACAGCACAACAAGGTGTCTCTCACTGTTCTTCTTCGTCTCTCTACGTATTGTTATGACATCAACAACTCACCTTCTTGATCTTTTTAATATCCGGGTCTTCCTCCTCCTGGTTGTTCTGGTAAGGCCGCATCCTCTCCTTGGCTTTGTTCAACACGACAATCTGGCACAACAACAGTCTCCGCGTGAACACAGCAGCACAGGCAGTAAAATATTCATGACCCTAACCCTAACCCCACTTTAGAGGTTCGAAACAGCAAATACATCATTGCATGATAAGGAAGTAACAGTCTTGGAATCACTGGAGCCCTGCTGTGCTTTCATTTAAGGGAAACGTGGGCTCTAAATTCAAGTGTTTTCCCATCATTCCAGATGCATTTGCATGCTTTGATCTGCATGCGCTCCATCTGAGAGTGCACCTGAGTGCCTGTGCACACGCACGCGTGCGCGACAGTCGGATTTATGTATGCATGCGCACGCAGATGTGGATGCACTCATGCATACCTCAGCTTTAAGCCTCTCAATCTCAGTGTCCTGGTCCTCCAGCTGAGTACGAAGCTGATTGGCTGCAATCTTCTCAGTCTCCATGATCTGGACCAGGTGAATGTACTTCTGCATCAGGATCTCACGCTCGATGATGACGTCAGAGTAACTAAAGGCAGCATGGGAAAAGGACAGGCACAGCGACCGAAGACACGAGGGTGAGGAGTGTAGTTTAACACGAGCTCCATCTGATCTGATGCGTCTCCGTTCGTTACAAACCGGACTGGGGCAGCGGCCTAACATCGTGTGTACATACAGGATCATGTCATCATGTAAAAACAAACAGGCGATTTGAGGTGCATCATATTTTCTACTGGATTTCAAGATAAAAATAGGAGAGACGGCCCCAGAGAGGAGAGCCGGGAGAAATAGAGGTCGAGTGGCGAGATCAAGTCTGTGATGTAATCAGTGTAGCAATACAGCACCAGTGTGACCTAAATGTGAACTGCTGCAAGCAGAACACGTCCATGTACGTACACACACACACACACACACACACACACACACACACACACACACACACAGTCCTGCACTGAAAATACTTAAGTCAGATAAAAGTGATGCAGTGAAAAGTACAATGTGTGCCTCTATACCGTAGAACAGTAAAGCACAAGTACCTGTAAACTGTAGTGAATGAGTGAATGTTCTCCACAGCAAATTAAACATTAAACCCAGCAGTGACATCTCCAGGTTCGTCCCGTCTTACCTGGCCTGCTGGATGCACTCCACCCACTCATTGCAGTCTGTCTCTTCCTCTGTCCGCAGCTCCAGAGGTTTCTGTCCATCGTGGCCAAAGATGACCAGGAAATAGTGCTGTGTTAGAAAAAACAGGCAAAATAGTCAGAGGTGAAATTCACTGTATGTCCAATATCTGTTGACCTCACCTGGGTTTCTGTACCTGTTGTTAGGAAGTGTGCTCATGATGTGCGATTAATGCCAAATAAATACAAATCATTTTTTATGTAACATCTTAATATACAAAGGAACTATTAAGCTAAATTTAATTAAATATGTCAAAAATAAAAATGTGTGTACTGCCAAAGATCCTGGGCCGTCGCTGGCAGCACAACTGGTGCATTCAGGCTAAGAAGGATTCAGAAGAACATTCACATATCACAGAAATCTATGTGTAACCGTGTGCAGGAGACATCTGGGAAATTGCACTGATTGTTAACCATGTTAAAATTATGATCAATGCAAAAGCTGAGCAACACAAAACACTGTCACTGACTGTATCAGTAGCATAATGAGGGAGTGGGAACACACACCACTTCACACTCATACATTTTAAATGCACTTTTAAATCTGATGTAAATGTTGAGACGAGGACTAATTCGGCAGCCTGATTTATTAACACGAAGCTGAAGGTGAGAGTTCACTCACCGTCAACAAAACCACATCAGTCGTTTTAATTTCATCAGCAGGAACCTAAACATCTGCATCACCAACATAAAGACCAAAATCATCTCGACTCACAGACGCACAAAAAATCAACACTGCTGAACACACCTGGGCTGAGCAGTGAAAACTGCAAAGTCCACATTTCAATCCGACTGTAAGGACCGGAGCAGAGGTGATTATTGATCCACTACTCTGTTTTCAAAGGTTTCTACGTTTTAAGTTAACTTTGATGAAAACCTCTGAATCGACTCATCTCCCCACGCTGGTGACTGAACATACCGTTGGCAGCTTCAGCCGCGCTGCCATTTTATCAACCTGTCTCTGGACCCCCTTGATGAATCCTTGATCTCTGAACTGATTAAGTGATTTGCTGGCAGTTTCAGCTGGTTGGAGAAACACTCGACCAGTCGGAGCTTTGCAGGTCATCTGTCCACTGAGCTACCTGACTACGTTTATGAAAAATAGAAACAAGCGTGAATGAGACTTACAGAGTTAAAAGCTCTGAGCTCACCTAATGTTTATGTCACAAACCACATAGCCACACTGTTCAGTTCCTGGTTGGGGGACTGTTGCATGTCACAGAAACATAAAACAGTAACTAAGTGGCTGTTATTATAAAGAACATGTGATTTGTGGAGTTCGATTTTCTGCTGCTGCTATTCCTGCAGCTCCACGAAAGGGTCATGTCATCCATGAGTGCCATGTCGCCTCTATGTTATAACCTAGATGACCAGCCTGTCTCCATAGCACCGAGTGCTGCCAATCTGTCAAAACACATCAACGGTGACGAGCCGCCGTGTCACAACACGTTAGGTCCCCTCCAGCATCGCCGTACCGAGGTCAATGATCTAATTAAGAGACTTACATGAGTCGGCCCGACATGTCTTCGGCTGGTGTGTACAGATAAGGAAAATGCTGAGAAATGACACCACCTTCCTAACAAACATGAAGGGACGCATGAAAATCTGCCTTAACTAAGTCTAATGGCCTGTTCTCATTCTTACATAAGACGCTGAAAAAACAGAAAAACTGGGTTTTTGTTTTATGGCAGAATCATAATCTCACACTGAAAAGAAGAGGATGGATTTCAGTTTACAGGGTTCAAGCGTGTTTTATATTTGAGCTCTGGCTGATGCATCTTCAGTCAAACCATAAGACTGTGTAACGTGATGGAAAGATAACAACACGATCAGGTTAAAGATGACGTGTGACATTCGTCAGCCTTAAAGATAAACGAACGGTAACAAACCGCTGTAATATTTAGGATCAACAGGGACTTCAGTCGTTCTAATCATGCATACATACACGTCTCCTGTTCAGGGTCACTGGGACATTTTAATCAGGGTATATATAATTTAGAAAGTACATGTGTGCATCAGTAAACCCTCTGAACACGCAGGCCTGTGAATTCCATGTGTTTATGCATGAACACATTCCGACAGCAGTGGGAAGACAATATCACGGTTTTCTCATGCAAACCTTTGTTTTCAACACCGGATTGTTTATTTTTCTGAATTCATTACCTGTGTCAGCTGCATGAATTAAAGAGTAAATGGTAAAGAAGGAAAACTTCTCACTGCATTATTCTGTGGGATAAAAACTATTCATGATAACGAGCTGAAACTTCCACAGGTGTGGAAACACCTGTAGTAACCAGGGTGATTTCAGAATCACAGATACGAGTTAAGACAGTAGACTTATGAAACCACTCCTCTTTTTTAATAATGTTTTTATGACCTTAAAATCATACATCTGTGATATCTCACACATTTCACAGTCTAATAATGGAAATAAGCACGGACAGAATCAGTAACATCAGAAACATGAGCACACAGAGGATGAACAGTTTTAATTTAAACATTTCAGCAGCACTGATCTCAAAATATGTGACATCTATCTTATTTTAAAGGGATGACAAATATAATAATAATAAAAATACATACTGACAGTACTTTAGCATCAGAAATCTTTGAATTATCCATCTCTTCTTTTTTATTTGCTGATGAAGAGATTTTTTTCTGTACTTTAGCAGTTTTTGTTTATTAAAGTGAAACCCAAACCTGTACACTGATGATAGTAACTTGCTGCATAGTTTATATTTATTTATATTTATTTATATTTAACGTCTGACAGACACTTTGCTGTGACGCTGCCACAGGGAGAAAAATAGGCCTGTATAGTAATGATGTAACGATAAGCGGGTGAGAGACACTTGCTAGCGTGTGCCGGCTATGAACCAGAGAAAGGCTTAAAAGCTTGTTTGTGCGTGTGTGTGTGCGTGTGTGTTGGGGGGAGGGAGGGAGGGTTTACATAACCACCATGGCTTGTACAGCTCCTTGCATTGCTAATGCGGCTTCCCCAGCCACAAGCCTGCTTTAAGCTGGAGGATAACATAATGAGAGAGACAGACAGACAGACAGGCAGGCAGGCAGACAGACAGACAGACAGACAGGCAGGCAGGCAGCTTTAAGCCTCGCCTTGCCCTGCACCACCATCACTAAGTCCAGTCACAAAAATCTGGCTGGCACACACACACACAAATAAGTGAGTAAAACTCATGTCCTGGGATTCAGTACACTCAGACAACATGGACTCTGTACTACTGTTTAAATATGCAGCAAATATTTTCTTTGTGTTGTTAAACCACATTGTTGTTGTGTTTTGTTGGTATTACCATTATTATTTCATGGATTCTTGTTTTTTTTTTTCTTTCAACAGCACAGCCATTTTACATTTTAAATAAAGTTTAAATTATCAGCTCCACTCAGTTCCTGCCCATTTCCTCTCAGAGTGTTTTCATCCACCTGTTTTCACAACATTCAATGTGCACATTAAACCGATTGCTCCTGTTCGGGGCAATTAGGAGACTTTTCTCATTTCTCACATTAATATATTACATTAATAATAAAAAAAAAAAAAAAATCACACACAGAGCAACTGTGGCTTCCACAGGACTTAAAATATCCATTTGGCTTCGGGACATTTCTGAACCTAAACCATCGCTCGTGATGCACAGATAGGAAAAATGAAAAGATTCGGGAAGTTGTTTCGTCTGCTTTATGTATGCACTGCACGGAGAGAAAGACTAACAACACACAGACAAATAGAGTTACTCAGAGTACAGTAGAAGGTAGGCTACAAATAGCCCAGGTACCAGCAGTGTGTAGTCGAGTCTCTGTGTGAGGTGCAGTTGTGTTGACTTGGTATTCAGACAGTGACTGCAGGCAAAAGGACCAGCAAGGATGCTATTCTTAGTCGAGCACAGCAGCAGAGCACCGCCACACAAACTCACAAATACAAACACAGACAGCATCACACACTCACAGTTAATAATACAGAACCCAGCCTCCGTGTTCAGTCTGTGGTTTTATAAGCATCAACAGCAACACTGAGCTCAGCTGTCAGAGTAAAGAACCCGAACACAAACATATGATCGCGTAATTACGAAAAACAAACACACTCATTACTGAAAATCGAATTCCCTCATCATAACCATCATCGCAGTCCTCCTCCTCTTCATCACTGACTAAATACAAACACGTTCAAATCTCCTCTGCTTTCTGCCACGTCCAACTTACTGTATGTGTCACAGTACAGAAGCCACTTCAACTATCAACCCTCGTCACCATGGAAACACATCAGTCAGGTGGCACATGGGTGGGTAGCCTATAGAGAGCAGTAATATTAGCATAAAGCGACGGTGGGCAGGAGGAAAAATAAATAAATAAATGAGAACATCTGACCCAGCCCTTTGGAATAAAGGTACCATTTTAGCTGATTGTTTTGGCTTTACTGCCCAAATAAAATAAAAATAAAAGCTAATGTCCTTGTGTGTCTGCTGGACGTGTAAACAGGCATCCGTTTGCTCACACATTCAAAATACAAACTTTAGGAGGTGACAATATGACGACAGTTTACAACGTGTTCTGTGGCTCAATTATAACACAAATACATTTTATAATTTTTAATTACTGGTTTAAGGATGACTTCTGACATTCAAACAGCTTACAGTCACATGACTTGTCTTAACGAGATTTAATCCTCAAATTAGTAATAAAACGATCACTGAGACCATAACGTTGACTCTGCTGTTCAGAAGTCTTGCAGAGACTCAGTTTGAGCAGATCTGAAAACAGATTAGTGCACAAAAACCCGGATCACAGGTTTGTCCTGAGTTACATGAGCTTTTAGCCCGGCTTACCAAGTTTCCAGTTCATTAGGCAGCAATCATAACAGTGGAGTCTGCTGTAACTCGCTGTCGTTAATATTTAATGGCCTGTTCACCTCATCTTAGACTAATCCAATTGAGGGGGATGATACAAACTTTGCGCTCACTGCGTAAACACTACCTGTTCAGGGAGGTCCCGTCAGCAGAACTGAGAACAACATAGAAACTTCTGCAAAGTAAAGACATGTGCGTTTCACCAACAGGTGAAGTGTCTTTAATGTCCCATGAAACAGATTTCATCTTCAGCCTCACCTAAATCCCAAACACACCTTTCTACCATGAATCCTGCGTCTTTATGATTAATGCTTCTGTATCTGAGTGTGATGAAGGTGTAAATCGACACGTGTCTTTAAAAACTTCAACCTCCATAATCACAGCGACATCATGGGTTTTATATTAGTCCCTACGTAAAACATCTGCCCCAAACATGCAAAGCGACACTGAGATGAGTGAAAATGTGACCTGGCTGTGTGAAGCTACACTTCACTGAACCATGACGGCTGCAGAACTGAGCGCTAATATGGAAGCAAATCATAACCGTGATCATTTAAATGAAGGCTTTGTGAATTTACAGCACTTAAAACACTTAAAACTAGTTTTTTTTTATTTTAAAAGAAGAATTGGAGCCACAGTAAGTTCAGATAAAAATGTTAAATCCAGCGGCGTTAAGAGGATGAGATTTTCTGCATTGTGACTTGTGCTCACAAGAACAAAGAACACAGAGGCCTATTTAGTATCCTGAGATCAATATACTGATCAGAGTCATGTTAATGAGCAAAATTATCATGACCACGCTACAGGCATAAATACTGCTGCTATCAGAGAATCTGTGAAGAGGGAAGGCATCAGAGGAGCCGAGTTATCAGCTGTACAGGACAGCTTTGATGTTCTCTGATGTTTTGTTCGACTTTAATGTCGCTCCATTAAAAACCTTTAGCCCGTCCTCAGAACCACAGAGTGGCCTTCATTAGTTGGACATCAAACAATGACTGCTTGTGTTGTGAATCTTCTTTTTGTCTGGACGTCAGATGTGCTTCCTCTCAGCTGCACAGCAACTGACCACTGCCTCTTCAGTTTGAGTTCAGCTCGGCCGTACTGTCCAGTCTGGTTTCTCAGCTGGATGTGACTGTAGTCACAGCAGTGAGGAGTAAACAGTAGCTACAGGCAGGCAGCCCCCAGACTGAAGGTTCTGTCCTCAGTCCATCACACTGGATGTGAATGAAGCAGGAACAGCAGTCTTCAGGTTTCTGTCTCCTCTTTCCCTCTTAAGTATTTCATAGAGGGTGCACTGGACAAACTCCGTTTTATATCTCTGTATATTGGATAAGTTTAAGTTTGGGATTGTTGATGGGACAAAACTTTTGGAGGTTACAGCTCACAGCTCTGATTTTATTCAAACATTCTGGGTCATTTCTTTGAACCTGTAAACTAAACACAGACGGCTCTGCTCAAAGGTTTGTACGTCCTCCTCTGCATCCGACTACCAATATGTTTATGCATGACAGGATCAACAGCACAGGCGAGATGTTAGACAAACATCCAACAACACAATACAGCGGTTTGTTCTCTCATTTATGAGGAAACTGTACAGGCCTGTGACTGTGAAGTGAAATCTCTATTTTGCGAATAGAACAACCTGAAAGGCAGGTTCCAACTTCAAGACAAATAACTGTAAACTCTGCAGACAAGCAGGTAACGTGAGTGTTTGTCTGCGGGAGAAAGGACCCAGGTGTCTGTTGTGGGGAAATCATAAAGGCAATGGACAAACACCGACTCTGCCTTTAATACAGGGACTGCTGTGAAATGAGAAGGCTGGGAATGCACAGACGCAGAGCAGAGAGGAGCAAATTCATCCAGGCTGAATTTCTAATGGGACGTTCAGAAGTTAAAAATAACAGGACCCGAGTAACATCTGCGAGCATAAAGAATTCAGGGAAATTTATGTTAAAAACCACAAAGTTTGTCTCTCATCATAGACGGATCCCAAAAACGTGTCTGTATGTAAAGAACAGCAGGATGTGAAACTGAGTTTACACTTCTCACTGAGTCCTTCAGCTCAGTCCAAGCTCTTATATCCCTCAGCCGTTTTATCCTTACTCCCTTTGTGGTTTATGAACTTCACGTTGACTTGGTTTGATTCCGTCGTCCTTGTATTCTATCTGCAGTTAATACGTGTCAGTGTGTTTGTGTAAATGTTTGTTACACACCCCACCACCTCCCAAAACGTAAAGGAAAATAATTAGATGACTGGTCAGACTCGTCTGGTCCATGAGGAGACGTCGCTCAGTCAGTGGTGAGGATGCTGCAGCAGGCGGCTCCGCTCTATAATCATCATTATTATAAGTTTACAGGTTTTTACTGTCATGTTAGAGCGACTCTGACGACCTGAGCTTCAAATCACCTGAGCAGGTTCCCACCTCAGTGGAGTGTGTGAGCAGGTTAAAGCTGTGAACACACTCCGACATGTCTGCTCCTTTTTCCTCTATAAACGGCATGTGAAGTCATGACTGGGTCAGGGTGTCACATGTGTCCAACAAGGCGTGACAGATTACCTGAGTAATGATGGGAACATTAGATTTCACTCATATAATCCAGCTAAAAATCGACAAAGCGTAAACAAACGGCATCATGGTGTCGAGTGTGTAGAAGAAAATTCGCCAGCTGCTCATGGGATGAAACACATCTTCATACCCTGCAGCGGCAAAAACACAAATATGGGTCATTTAAAATTGGCATTAGCTCCAGCTGAACTAATATTTGCATAAGGACTAATTCTGTTTACAGCGAATTTTCAATAGTTCGAGGGTCTTTATGAACACTTCACCACGTTCTCTACAGAGGTTTGATTCCCACATATTACAAACTGTGACTTTACAGTCAGATGAGAGAAGGAGCAGATGATAAGATAATAATAATAAGATGTTCATCTTACAAGGATGGCAAACAGAAAAACTGAAAATCCTCAAACTGTTTTAACAGTTTTCTTTAAAAATGACTCGAAGGACTAAACCATTATTAAAACAGAGGCCAATTCATTCGGTGTTGACTGACCAGTGGATTGATCCATTATTGGTTTCAGCTACATTAACGTCACATTCAAGCAGATGACAAGGGCAAGTTGAAGTATTTCTACAGCGTGCTGTCAGAACTTTTCCCTCAGTGAGAAGGATCTGAATACTTCTTCCATCAGTACAGAACGGTGGGACGCACCTGCTGTCTCTCCATGGGCTCCTTGCTGATGGTGGAGACCTTGGGCGCCGGTGCCCGCTCGCACGTGCATCCCTCCAGCAGGTAAATACCGGAGGGCCTCGTGCTCTGGTCGTTCTCGAAGTAGAAGAGCACGTTCTGGTAGAGGGCGAAGTATTTCTCGGTCCAGCGGCTGTTCTCCGTGGTCTTCTTGCTCAGGAAGCCGCGCTTGGTGCCCTCTTTACGCGCAACCACCGACAGATACAGAGCGTGGCCCTCATTGTACCGCACGCTCTTCTGCATTTTACGTTCACCCGGGGTATGTTTGGTTTTTTTTGTTTTGTTTTGTTTGGTGCCAACTTCAAACAGTCACCCGAGGCATCACATCACATGTCCCGCTATGCTCCCACTGCCGTTATTCTTAGCGGAAGGATACAGAGGAGAAAGCGGTTAGTGTCTCCATTTGCAGGAAAAGGTAATCCAGGCTTAGCATGGTATAAAAAGTTGACAGCTCCCACTGACAGCTCCTCAGACCGGGGCTTTAACGCGGGCTAACCCGCCGAGCAGAGCCGCGGACAACAACGACGTTTCTCTCCAAACTTTGACGAGGAGTTACCTGGCGCTCGAACCGACGAGCGTCTCTGTACAAAAAACTGTATCCGGAGTAAAAAGCTTCTCGGTCCGTCGGCAACGCAAAACTAAAATAAACTCAGGGAACAGACGGTGAAAACAGAATCACGACGGAGATCAGCGGTAATCGGCTTTGACACCAACTTAAAGAGACAGGTCTCTGCAGCGAGCCGCGCGCTGCCGTCTGCGCGCTGCGCCTCGCGGGAGCGCACGAGCCAAGACACGCCCTCAGAGCGCAGGTGCGCAGGAGCACGTGAAAGGGCCAAAAGTTGAACGACGGGCCCGGGTTTGTTAAAGTCTGATATAAAGACCATTTCAACGGAGCAGCCTTCACCTCCACACGCGCTTCTGATCGCCGTGGCACCAAAAGTAAAGTGAGGATGATTTTTTAAAAAATAAGGCCATGAACATCCAAACATACAAAATACAGAGAAGAGAAACTTGTAGACACCTGCACACAGTTTCTCAGGTACCTGGCAGGTAGACTGTTCCAGCATCATGGAGAACTTCTCTTATATATGAACATAATCTTCCAAATATAAAACGCTCTAAGAATGAATTCTGTTTATAATTTAAATACCAGCTGTGATATTAATGTATCATATGATTTTAGACCATGGTGTTGCTGTGCACACACACACACACACACACACACACACACACACACAAGCTTGAGAGGTGGACAAAAGCAGAAGTTTCTATTTCTGTGAACTGGTGATATGCTTCAGAAGCCGAGGTGTTTGTTTTGAAACTCTCATTCAGCCTGAAAGCACAAACAGATGTTGTAGTGCTTTAGTAGACAGTGTGTGTGTGTGTTTATAAATGCACAGAGACAGATGGTGTGTGTGTGTGTGTGTGTGTGCGCTCTCATATATTTGTGTGTGTTTTTGCACTAAGCTGCCACAGACTTTGCCTTTCACTGCTCTACACACTCTGTACTCTGCACACGAGTTTTGCTGTGACCTCCGCCTCCACCCCCACCCTACAGTCACAGGGTCAGTGTTGAATGTCAGAAACAAGCAACACTTTAGCAGCCTCTGGACTTTACGTAACAGACAACACATGTATCACGGTCGCTCTCACACTTCCACACCGACGAACAGCATCAAAAGACACAATATAACACACAGACGATGCCAGTCTAATCTGTTAGGCAGCTTAGTATCAGTTTACTGTGATGAAGTCTAACCCTGCCCTACTCTGCAGTGACCTGTTGTGGTTTTATTTTATCGTGTGATAATGTGACAAAGACACGCACACTGTGTTTTAAACAAAAAGAAAAAAAAAGCACACACACACACCTTGAGTTCAAGCCACAGTGCATCTTCCTCGGTGCAGCAGATACGGTGCCGCCCACATCAGCAGGGCTGACGGAGAATAATCAAACCCACGCCGGCGCAGAGCTGTGCCCACTGGGATGTTAAAACAGGACTGCCTGGTGGGGGACCGCGATCCTGAAACTCTTCAGCACAAACACATGTTCAGATGCACAAGAAGTGTGTTGAGGGACAGAAATGAAGCCACATCGCAGCAGAAAGATGAGGGGGGTTTTAGATTTTGAATAAAAATAAGGACAGCAAAAATTGATTATTTTCACTACAGATGAATCTATGCGTATTCATCCAATACATGCTGAGACACTTCACTAAAATCCAAAAAAAACATCAGCCTGGCTCCTCCTCTACTGTGGCAGTATGTGAAAAGTCAGAAGGTCAGTAGAACTGATCTTTTTAGGAAACGTGAATGTCGGCACACTTTTGTGCCAATTCACCAAACGGATACTGAGATATTTCACAGGATACGTGAACACTTGGACAGACAGTGTGTTTGTGTGTCACACATGGTGCTAAAAGGAAATAAAACAGGGAACAGCAGAGCCTGGTGTACTGTATACACTGTGTGCACCTCACCGTTTAGATCCATGTGGTGTTTGGAGTAGTAAAGACAAACCTGCGCTTGTTTTTTCTTTAATTAACCATAAATGATCTTTCCCTTACATTGACCAAATAACCAAACCACAGTTTATTTGCCATAATCGCAGTCTGTCCCTAATCTAATTTATAATGTATTTACCCAGAAAATGGCAGCATATGTAATCCAGGATTTTGTAGACAAACATGCTACTATAAAGTCCTGATGAGCCGAACCATTAACTACTGTGGTAGATGAACCTCATCCTATCACATGTTATCAGTTCCAGAGCATTAAAGTCCATGTCTGACCCCGGGGTCCACAGACAAACAGCAACGCTGACAAATGGAAAAGTCTCATCGCAGCTTAATATCATGAGTGGAGCTTCATGGGGAGGAGCACAGAGAGGAACAATCCCTCTGAGGTTAAAGGAGAGGGCAAGGACACGCACACGTTGCATCACAGGCGTCAGACTCACTCTGCTGAGTTTCAAAAGCCTGAAGGGAGTCTGAGCGCCAACAACGCAGCACAATCCTTCCACCAACTGTCGTAAAACTGTACCAACCACTGCAGCTGCTTCATCTCAGAGGTGCACGATTAAAGCTAAAAACAGCTGCTGCCAGGAACAATGCCAGTGAGAATCATGAGAGAGCCATGAGAGAGCCATGGTGCAAAACCAAAACAATAGGCTAAAAGAGGCTAAAACTCAGCGTAGAGCTCAGGTGTACTGCAGAGTCACCGTTGATTCTTTGTTGGTTCGTCACTATGGACGACACCTTTGGACTGACACAGCATAATCTGATCCATTGTTAATATAAAAATATGAATTCGTGCGGCTTCAAAATGAGGGGAGGAGCGTAGGTGATGTTCGCCTCCGTAAATCTGTGAACTTGTTCATCTTTACCAAAAATATTCGGAGATTCTGGACAACATTCAGTTTCTTAGTATGTTGCAGTTTTGTTATTATTATTTTCAACATGTTCGAGTGCTTCATTTAAACAATAAATTAATATATAGATGTGAAAAACTGAAAATCTACAAAAATGAGGGAATAAAGCCAAAAATAAAATAATTTCATAAATAAAATGAGGGAGGTTTGAGGGGAGACAGCAAAAAAAAACAAACCTGTGTGCACTTTCATTGTTAAATAAATCCTAATTTAAAAAATAATAGAGGAAAAAGTTGTATTTTTAAATTTTTACAACTAAAATTTGTGGGGGTAAAGTCATGAGCCGTTTCATTTGATAACGATCAATCGAACATGCATGGTGGGTGGTCCTTGGGTTCTGGGTGGGGACATAAGGGGCTTTCATAACAGTGCTCTCATCTGTAGATATAGCCAGCAAAGGATTATAGAGGATTACTATTACTGTGTGCCTGCCACACATAAATCAGCAAACATTAGTGATCATGATCTACTTTGTCTGTGTTAGGACAACAAAATACAACTCACTGTCTCTGGTACTCTGCACAGTTTATACCCTGATGTGTTATTTTCTGAATAAAATAAAATCAGACAGTCTGATGTGACACCCTGGATCTATTTAGAAGCTGTAGGAGCTGCTTAGCACATTAAATGCACAGCTGCTTCTGCGTCTGTTCCATGTGATGTGAACTGATGCTTTGTGGTGTTATTTTGGGAGAGCACCTATGTGGCACCAAGCAAATGGTAGAGGAGACCCACAACGGCCCCACAACACTGCAGCGCTTTAGTCCAGTGGTCTGCGAACACAGTCGTGGTCGTTTATGTGGGTTATTCTTGTACCACATAACAGAAATATATCTCTGAGCAGTGTTCTCTTTGTCTTTCTCTGCTTTGCTTTGTCAAAAATAGAACTTCTGTAAAAATCTGTCAAATAAAAAAAACACTGAAGTCACCTCAGCAGTGCTGACACTACGGGTGATATCCTGTCCAGAGATGTCTGGATGTCTGATGTGGACACTAACAATACAAAACAAATGAAAGCAGGACACAGGTTGAAGAAGAAACACATCTGTAAATACTCTTCGTTCTCTCCACAGTCTCTCAGCTGTCTCAAGAAAAACGGTGACAGTTTATGTCCCACTCTGTCATGGGAAAACTCAGGTGTAGACCTTCAGTTCAGTGCACTGCATGGTGATTATGCATAAAGAAAATCTCCAAATAAAAAACTCAGAAGTGTGTTCTTTCCCTAAGAGGGCAATCAAGCAGGTGCCTGGTTAGTCATGATGGCTAAACATACAGTCCCGTGGGTGTCTCCTGTTTCCAGCTGAGAGTACTTGTTCACAGTGGTGATTTCCATCAGAACAGGGCAGAGAGAGTGCAGGTAATGGCTGCCTGTTTCACTGCTGTACATCACATTCAGGGCTCAAACAATGTACAGAGTTGAACCGGGCAGCAGTTTTGTGCTTTTTATACCACAGAAGCTTCTGTACTGAAATAAAAACCTAACGTATTAACTGCCTTCGTTACACATTCGACCATTTTACAAACAAAGCAAAGAAGCTTCTCCCACAAAATCTTGACCAGAGGATGTAAGAGTGAAAACTCATCTTATCTAACTCCACTTCACCTCCCAGACTTCAGGGTTTCCACCCAGAGGTCATTATATAACTCGACTGGATGAACCTTTCCTATGGGATGAAGGAAAACCAGCCGAAGGGTTTCAGCTCAGTTCTTGTTGTGGGAAAAGCTGCACTTTTGTCCATTTAAGTACAATGAGGTACCATCTATTTGACTTTTCTGTCTGAATAACACCATCTATTTTACACTCATTTAACACGAACAATACCAGCAAGGACATATACAGTATAAATATTACATAGAAATATATATAAATTTGATTTCATTTATTTGACATGTGTCTAAAACAGCCTGGAATAAGTTTAATAAGTTAAATTGTTAAATAATCCGAACTGTATGAAGGCGATTGCGTCTGATGAAAAATGTTGTCAGATGCTGACACCTTGTGGTGGAGCTATGAACAGTGCCGTGAATTCACAGGTGTTTCTATGGCTACAGCAGAGCGATGGAAACTCCGTGCCGTGGTCTGGAGAACTAACAGCCTTGGTGGTGACGGTCTGGGCAGAGGTTACAATGCCATAGCCATAGAAATAGTATATAT
>JBBMJY010000008.1:18366416-18377922 GCA_037833715.1 Toxotes lorentzi | reverse complement strand
TAAACTACTGTGATCTTCCGAGCTGGTGCAACGAAATCTCGTTCCTTGTACGTACCTGAACGTAAAAGCGAATGACAATAAAGTGTCTGAATCTGAATCTGAATTTTAAAACCAACAAACTGGAACCAGACTTTCTTTTTCCTCTCTTCTTATTCCGTTGTGTTTTCATACATTAACCAACATCCACAATCAACCAATCAATTCAGCAGGCATCCTCCCATTCTCACACTTTTAATGTCACCACACAAGATCTGTCTTGCACATGCAAAGTAAATGCACAAGCTCTTATTCTCGCACAGGTGCGTACACACTCCCACACAGACACAAAGAACAGTTCCTCTAGCACAATTACAACATGTACCGTCATTCGGCCTCCTTGATGGTTGCCATGGAGATGTCATTGATAGGGTGGACAAAATAATTTTCCTTTCTGCACATAACTAAAGAAAGTGCTGTGAGGCAGTTTCACTGTTAATAGGCTTTTGCTGAAGCAGACCTCCTTTAATGAAAAGACAAATCAGACATGCTGTGGCGCTGGGTTGCTATAGTGCTTCACCTTGTGCGTTCATCTCTGTCAACCTTTCCTGATCTGCCTCTCAGTAACTCTCCTGCTGCTGCTGCTGCTGCTGCTGCGCTGATGGATTAACCGTTTCTTAGACGTGCCTGACAACAAGCCTGTGCCCCCTCTCGCTCATCATATACTTTGTCCGAGGAGAGAAACCTCGACTGCTGCTGCTCCCGTCTCCTCTGGCTTTCTGTCACACACACACACACACACACACACACACACACACACACACACACACACACACACACACACACACACACACACATACATCAGCTCAGCACTGCCTGCTCACACAGGACGTCAGTCACAGCTCTGCTACGAGAGAGTAAATGTCTACAAGAGAGGACTAATCCTGGCTGAAGGCTGGTAAGTAAAACAGAACAATTCTAAGTTTGACACATTGTGACCTCTTAAGAGAATCTGGGTCATAACTCTGAAGCAAACTGAAAGTATGGATGACGTTGAGCTTTGTGGTGGTTTATGACATAATATTTTAGCAGGTTGTGTAACAGGATTCAATCACTTCTGACTAAAATGTGTCATTTCTTAACGTGCTCATCATGCTTTGAGAGTGGCTCTACCATACGCACCATGAACACTGACTGGCAATGAGACTATGTGCACTCACACACACACACACACACACACACACACACACACACACACACACACACACACACACACACACAGTGATTGAGCTCTTGTAAAGGATGAGTGTGGAGCTAAGCCTGTCCAGGTGAAGTGGAGTTTTCTATCCTCGATCTGCGAAACGGTCTGCAGGCAGGGTGGAAACAAAGCACTGCAATATACTGTACAACAAACACATGGAGTGCAGTGCAGTTTTTAAGTATTAGGATGCTGGTCTCAGTTTGGGGGTGTTTACATCCACATGATGAACGGATGAACCGTGCAGGAAATACAGCCCTTTTTATACAGATAGTACCCCAGGTTCAGGGGCTCTTTGCTCAAATGATTCTTGGAGACGAGTTATTGTTATTATTTCATGCACAGAAGAGTTTTAAACCGACCCAACGGTACATCACAGAGCTGCAGCATCAATAATGATTATTATAATATATAATAACATAAGTCTGACAGAAGCTACTTTTACATCTGCACTGTAAGTAAATGTTGCTGATAACACTTATGTTCTTTTACTGAAGTAGAGTTTTGAATCGTTAATGTGAATATTCTTCCACCACTGGCTGAATTCTTCTGTTTAGATTCAGTGTTAAGACGTGAAACACACAGATTAAAACCCCCTTTACAACAGATTTGTGGATATTTAAACAAAACCAAGAGTCTGCAGCCATCTAGTGTTAGCACGCTAACACCATTAGCACTGAATGCAAAGGACAGCTGAGGCTGATGGGAATGTCATTATGTCATGAACAAAAGAATTAGACAAAGTGAAGTTGTGACCTGATGATGGCGCCAGGTGAAAAGTCAGAAAATCACCAAAGTTATTACAATTCATCCTGAGAGCGTGAATGTCAATTTTCAGGGCGATCCATCCAACAGCTGTCAAATCTGAGTCTGAGAAGATAATCCTGGTGTCACAGTGATGTTTTCAGGGTTATCTTAGTATCGTCTCTGTCTTATCTTTTGTCATTCACTATGACAAGGGGACCCGTCATAGTGAATGACAAATTATCTGTAAATAAAGGGTTCAAAGAGCACTTTACGACCCCTGGAAATCAAGATCAGAACCATTAGTGATGCTGAGTACATAGTGTCTTAGTTACTCCGTAAATTCCTACATGAGTCACTGAATGTGGATGTGAACAGTCAAATTTTAGATGCAAATCCGCACTTCAAAGGTTGAGTCTGGTGTTATTCTATATCTTCAGTGTTGTCAACACGTCTTATGAAAACATAAAATGCCTGAGTCCGTTTCTCAGCACTGTCTGACTTCCCTTTCCCGTCTGTGGCTCATTCACTGAAGATTAAAACCTTCAAAAATAATTCACAAATATTTTTTATTTCCTAAAATAAATGGAAAATGTAGTTTTCATCAGACGTTTCTCAGGTGGGAGGAAATAGTGCATTTGTTGGGGACTATTTTCAGTGGTGCATTTATCCACATTTGGAGCTGTAGAGAGTGTGTGGGGGCAGCAGGACGGTGTGTGTGGGACTGAGTCAAGATAAACTACAGTGTGTGTGTTCATGGTGATGACTGTGGCTCACTGATGTGTTTTTATGAGAAGAAGAGACATGATACGTGTTTGTAGGACTGATTTTCTTTGGGGTTTAATCTTTTCTTTGGATTCTTTGGATTAAAAAGAAAAATTACTAAATCACCAAACTCATCCTTTAACCTCATCACTGCCATCACAGATCCCTGATCTATGAGCCTGACACAAACACAAACCAAGTGACTGCTGCTGCTTTGCATATCACCTGAAATGCAAAGAGAATCGTCCCTTGCAGCACACTAAATCATTTCTTTCCTTTATAGATGTAAATCCTTGCAGAGTTTCAGTTTTGTGGTCTGTGACTCACACAGGAAAATGTTATGTTACTGTCTGAGACATTGGCAACTGCCACCTTATCTGCTGTAGTGGAGAGAACCAAGGACAAACAGTACAAAGGCTGATAGAAAGTGGCTGCCTCTGCTGGTGCTGCAGAGGACGAGTGCATGAAAAACAACTGTTGTGGATCCTATCTGCAAAAAAGAAAGACAAGAATTTTATATGTTCTGCCTTTCCAGACCCCAAACTACTCACTTAACATGTCAGTAAAGAAAATGGAGTGTACAGTATTTCATCAGTTTGAAATCAAGCGTTTTCTAAGAGCATTTGAGTCATTGAATTATTTATACAGAAGTGACTGAGCATACAACAACAAGATGTTAGAATAAAAAGAGTCGGAGAGGATGAAGCATGAGTGTAAGATGGGTTTGTTACAGCTCAGAAATGAAAGCAGGGGTCTGATATGTGTGTGTGGTTTAAGAGAGGAGATGAGCATTTTGTGTATGCACGTGTGTGAGATGATTTCCTTTTAAAGAAATGGACACGTACGTATACATGAACAAACAATAACTACAAAAATATAATGAATAAATAAAAAAAGGAAAGAGAAAAGAAGTGGGTAGATGGTGCAGAGGACTGATATCCTCAGAGGAATGTCTGCTTTGGTTGCACCCAGACCATCAGGAGAAGGTCAGCAACGACTGTGGTATCACAAACTTTCCCAGACATGAATCATATCCATTGACATTGTGTAACGTTTGACTCTTTCACAACCACAAATTCTCTATAAAAATATCTTGTGTGTCACTGCGACTTCTGCATAATTCTCATCTGTTGTGTTCTTATCCACAGAAATCTGTCCTACTACATCTCCACATCCACCCGCTGGGACCGAGAGGGATGGAGGGAGAGGGCTGTAATTCTGGGGTAGCGATGGACTCAGGTAACCCATTACTAAGAGCAGTCTTCCTCCGTCGCCTGCGACTCACACGGCTGCTCCTGGAGGGGGGGGCTTACATCAATGAGAGCGACAGCCAAGGCCAGACACCCCTGATGGTGGCCTGCAGAACCCAACATGATGATGCCCAGAGCGCCAGCCGGGTCAAACTGGTCCAGTTTCTTCTGGAGAAAGGAGCAGACCCCAACATCCAGGACAAGGAAGGTCGCTCCGCACTGATGCACGCCTGCCGGGAGCAGGCCGGCCCTGAGGTGGTGTCTCTGCTCCTGGACAGCGGAGCGGACATTAGCCTGGAGGATCAGTCCGGGACGTCAGCGTTGGTCTACACAGTCATGGCTGGAGACTTGAAGGTCCTGAAGCTGTTGCTTGACACTTGCAAGGCCAAGGGGAAGGAGGTGATCTTCATAACGACTGACAAATTCCCATGTGGGAAACTGCAAGCCAAGCAGTACCTCAGCATGCCTCCCCTTGATCCTCTCGATCACACGGACAAAATGACATCGGCAGCTCCTGCATCGCCCTCTGAAATCCAGCTCATCACCTCCCCCCAGCACACCTCCTCTTCCTTGTGTCCCCCAAAGCCTGTCTTCTCCTTCAAAGATGCCCATTCCTGTGGCGTAAGCTCCCATCCATGTTCCCCATCACGGTTTCGTGGGCTCGGCCAAGTGGCGGCAAACGGACTGCAGCAGCCCCTCCTGCGGCTGAACTCTGAGCCCTGGCTAAAGATCCCAGCTTCTCTGCTCACCAAGCAGCCTCATGCAGCCTCGTCTTCACAAAATGACCAAGACTTCAACCGGATTGAGGACCTCTCTCTTAGAGTTCCCAAACTGAACGGCGACAACTGCACAAATTCAGACAGCTTCAAGTGGTATGAAAGAAGACTAGCAAGGGATAAGGGAATAGAAGGAGATGCTAAGAATGATTGTGTCAAACATGCAGGACAAAAGATATCTTTACCAGGTCTCCTCTCATCTCACTCTGCCTCCCATCCCAACCTCCATTCTGAAAACCTTGGAACTCATTCAGTCTCCTCCTCCTCCCTGTCTGGTGGCAAAACCCATGGCACTCCACTTCACAGCATGGCCTCGTCAAGCCTTCATAGCATCATCCAGAGGCGCAAACTGGGCGCAGACATCTACAGCTCTGACCCCCAGCTCGCTGTAGACATCCAAAATCTCCCTGAGAGAGACCCAACAGACGGCAAGAAGCTGGCCCCCTTACGTTGCTCCAGCACACTGGGCTCCAGGGAGTCATCGTCAGCCTCTGGCCCGAGCAGGAGAGTGCTGTCGGGGTACGAGCGCAGAGGGTCTGGAGCCTTCTTGTTGGACCACAGCTCCCAGGCCAGACCTCGGTCTCTGCCACCCCTCGCCCTCAACTCCACCAACGCTCCCATCCTTAATGTTTACAACTTTGGCTCCGGTGCTGGGGGTGGTTTCTCTGAGAAAGAGTCTGGCCTAAAAACGTTCCTTCCCTCTGCTCCTCCTGGGCACCCGAAGGAGCTAACCAGGAGGATGCTGCTGAGGAGACACTCGATGCAGACCGAACAGTTCAAAACCACAGCCTGAAACTTGGCTGAAAGAAAAGTTCATCAGTGTGTTTTAATGTGAAATGTGTTGTCATGTGACGTAGTCTGTGTGGTGAAATTCAACGAGGGAAACCAAAGAGGATTTACAGCATAAGAAAAACAAAAGTGGACGTATCGGCATACAAACTGTGGTTACCTTCCTCTGCCTCAGTGTGCTGTGTGTTGTCACTGTGCACGTAGCTTCAGTGTGTAGTTTTTGTGTGTAACTCTACCTTAAAGCTACATAAAGATTTTTTTGGCATAAAAAGCTGAAGCAAACAGCTGCCACATGGAAGAGATCAACATTAATGTGGTGCGTTTCAGTGCTCACTGTCCTTTCAGCTCAGTTTCGGTCTTATAGTTTTCAGCACATTGGACTGTGAGCATTTCTGAGTGAGGGTGTTTGTCATGCAGCTGAGAAGATTTTAACACAATGGGCTCATAAAAAAAGAAAAAAAAACTCCACAGGGGATCTTTGATTTAAAAAAAGCAATTGTTTAATGCAGCTTTAAAAATCACTGAGCAGAATTTGAAAATATAGAACTATGGTGCCCCCCAGTGGCAGAATTAGAGAAGGCCACGATTCACACAGCTTCTATTTCTCATACCATCAGAGCAGTTTGAAAAATGCTAGAATCACAAGAATCAAAAAGAGTTCAGTGCTAGACGTGTTTTCACAGTTACTACTTACTTAAGGAGTCTCGTGTGTGTGTGTGTGTCCTTAAAAAGCGTCTGTCGCTAAGATTGTAGTCTGAACAGATGTTCACTGTGTAACAACAGCAACAAAGAATGTTAATAAATGAATTTATTCTAATAAAAAATATCACAAGTCATTGTCAAACACTACGCATTAAACGTGGGTTATCGAGTTTGAACAGTGAACATGTGAACTTACTTCCATAAGCTGCTAGAAACATTAAAAACACCAGCCTTTCCCTCATATTTACAAGTTTGAGAACGGATTAAAAATTAAAAAGAGAGAATAAGAGCTCTGAAAAACAAACAGGGATTATTTTGAATTTGTATTTACTCCACAATCTAGTAGCAGAACTCCTCTACTAGACTATTAAGATCACATTAGGTAAATAAATACATGTAACATGTAATGTCAGGTGAGGATCATAATACAAACAATGGCTTAAAAGAAGACAGAATATTGATGTTCTGTCCTTCTGAAGTACAAACAACCTTTACAAAGTTTCACCAGCTGTCGATGTCGACCAACGTAGCTCCGTCCTCTTCGGTCTACCGTGGTCAGAAAAGATTCCAACATCCATCAACAGTGCCAAACCCGGTTCAGTCCCCTCTGTCAGGTCTCGGACAGGCATATAATCCCCACAGATCTGTTCAGGCCCTGCGGTCATAATCGCTGACCATCTTCTTGATGTGGTTCAGTTTGGACTTCAGATATTTACACCTGCGCTTCTTCGTCTGATAGTCTGGAGACTGTGGAGGTGTACGTTAAAAATATAAGGCACAGTGAGTGTTAGTTATACAACCAGCTTGTAAATGCTAAAACATAATCTGATGCTATAATGGACCTGACCTGTGATGGCACGGATCCATTTAATGACCAAACTCACCTTTTTAATGTCCCTTATCCGGTTGTACTCATCCAGGGCTTCCTGTTAAAGAGAGCAACAACAATCCATCAGACACCCGCATTTCAAAATGAGACAAACCCACACAATCTCCTGTTTAACATCAGCATCAGCATCAGCATCAGCATCAGCATCAGCATCAGCATCAGCAGGCTTCAAACCGAAATAGAAACAGAACCATTGGACAGTGGTTCCAGTGGTTCCAGTGGTTCCTGTAAACTCTCACCAGGTACTGCGGGCTTCCCTCCTTGAGCTCATCCAGCTCTCTGTCCACCTGAGACAGATTCTTGTTGATGTCGTCCAGCTCTGCCTGCAGCTCCTTGTACTCCTGGTGTTCGCGGTCGAATTCTCGCTTGTAGTTGACGCGCTCCTGCTCGTTTGCTATCGGAGGAAATTCACTGACGCAGAAAACAACCAGAAAGAGAGAGAAAGGAAATTTTAATTACAGAAAAAAAAAACCATGTCAAAAGAATCTTAGAATGCCACACACTCTGAGCTGTGCAGTGTTATACTTCTGCTCCACACACTGTTCTTTTTACTCCACTACATTTATCCGACTGCTTGAAACATTATTATAGTGAAAAAAATCTGATTTTACTGTGAGATGATTTCAACACGTTTTAATGAAAATCAAAACGTTTACTGATTATAGAGCATTTTCACACTGTGGTACTGATGCTTTGGTGTGAATACTTCACCGCTGTGAGCTGGACTCAGATCTTTGTACCTGCCAAAGTCGTCGTCGTCCAACTCGTCTCCTGACGAGTTATAGTCGGTGTCGTAGTCGTGTCCGTCAGTGCGACGAGGTCGACCCGGGCGTCTCTTTTTGGGCCGTCCAGCCGAGCTGGCCACCTCTGAGTTACTGCTGTCTGGAACCGCGTTTTGCAAAGGCAGGTTACCTTCCTCTATAGGCCTGGGAGACAAAGGAGTTTCCTTTATTTAACTGGGTAAAGTCCCACTGAGAATCCAAATCAAAACAAACACGACATCCCGGTGGTAAAAATGTTTGTTTTGACGTGAGTTTTAAAAGACAGAGAATCATCACTTCAAACACAGAGGTTCATAAAAGAGGGAAACTATCGATGCTCCTTCAGAGGATAAAAACTGCTGATCAATAATCAGTTAATCGGTTTCCCTGAGCTCAGACTAGAGACAGTTAAATCCTTCTTTTAGTTATATTTATTTTGTGCTTTCCTGTGCTGCAGCGCCCCCTGTAGAACTGAGCTGGAGCTGATCTTCCATCATCTCCAAATGCTAGAGCACCAAAGGAAAACTAGAAGCAAGCTTCACTCCTCTTCAGTAACTTTCCTATGACACAGGAGGAAATGAAATCCAGCCTCTCGCAGTTAATCATGGCTGAGTAGGAAAACAGGGACTTCCTGTTTCCTTCATGCAAGCATTGTTCTCTTGCTTCCTCATCAGCACAAACGTATTTCACATAGTTTCAGTGTTGCAGGAAGACATGACTCACGAAGCTGCATTCGTGAATTTAAACAGCCGTCTCCTCAGGATCAGAGCCGAAACGACGGGGTGATTAACTGATATTCATTCTTTCTTTTCCAGGTTCAAGCTTCTGAGGTGTGAGAATTTGCTGTTTCACTTGTGAACTGGGACACGGACCGAACACCTGTCACACCTGAGCGTGACTCTGTGCTGCAGCGCACTGGCACTGCGCTCTCTCTCCGGCTGTGTACTCACGGTGGGGAGTAGCTGTACGGGGGTTTGTCGTAGTTTGTGCTTTCATCATCCAGGTGACTCCTGGAGCCTCTCAGCTTCTCAGGGTATTCCGACATGGGGACGGCTTCAGGGGGAATGGACAAATTGTTCACCTTTGGAGGAAAAAGAAATTACACACATTAGCAACTAGCTTCTTCCAGCTCAGATGTGAGGATCTGATGCTTTTCTTTGTCATACATAACAGTGTGTTTGGTTTCGGGCTGTTGCTTAGACAGAACAAGACATTTGACACCTTCACCTTGGACTGTGGGAAGTGTTAATCAAAATAATGATTAGCTGCAGCTCTAAAATGTGTGACTCGTTATATTTGTTGTACCAAAAGAGAAATTTGATCTTACAGCACTGACCATTTAACAGGTGGCTTCTTCAAACAAACTCACTGGATCTCTACCCGCCCTGGTATGATGAGCCAGACTGGACTTGTTCTCTGAAAATATGTGACATAACTGAGCTGCACAGCTCCAAAACAACAGGCCACATGAATGTTCTGCAGGGTGCTCCAGTAACACAGCATCAGCGCTTTGAGACAGGTTCCCACAAGCGGCTTCACAGATCAGCAACAGTCCGACCTGTTCTTCCTCCTCACTGCTCATGGCTCACAGCTCCTCGTCACTACGTCCTGGGGTAATGCGAGAGCTGTCGCAGAACACTTCTTAAAATAGCTTCAGAGGGTGCGATTCATCGTGAAATGTACATTCTGAATTTTACGTGCTTGAACACAGAGAGTGATGAGCTCAAGCTTTTACTGCTGGAGTTCTTCCTACTTTATCACATGTCAGCTACAGACAGAAACTGTCGCCTGTGTAGAAGCCACACCTTGAAACCAAGCATACTAGAAAGCAGGAGCTCTTTGCTCCACAGTTAACCTCCCCCACTGAAAACAAGGGATTCCTACCAAACTGGTTGTTCAACTTCAGCTGATATATATATATACACACACACACACACACACTGCTGCGCCTCAAAGACATTTCGCTGAGACAAGTTTCCAGGATCAGCAAATCATAGCTACTTTTGATTCCACCTCCAGAAAGAGTTTGGTTTGACATGAAATCAATTAACTGCTTTGGGCTGCAACTAACCATTGTTTCCATTATCGATTAATCTGCTGTTTTGGGTTTTTTTTATTAATCCATAAATAATTTTCTCTGTAAAGTGACAGAAAATAGTTTTTGTCTGATCAACTGTGTAAAACCTAAAAATATTCTGTCTAACAGTTTGCATCTTTGTTCAAAAAACAATTATTGTTTGAATCCTATATTACCCCAAAAAATCCAGAGTTTAATAACAGTTGTTTAGTTTATAAAATGTTTTAAAATAGTGGAAAAAAGCTTTTGCTAATTTCCCACAGTCCGAGGTTTTGTCTGTTCGCCTAAAATATCCAGTTTAAAATGATAGAACACAGAGAAAAGCAGAAAATCAGACTGAAAATGATCGAAACAGTTGGTAATTACTATTCTGTCAATCGATTGATTATTTCAGTCCGACTCAGACTGAGCAGTCTAACGACCCTAACCCACTCACCCACGCCTCTACATCCTCAGGCGGCGCCATCTCGTCAAAAACCTTCACTTTCCTCCACAAAATGTTGCTCTTGCCGTAGTTTTGGATTTTCTGGCGAGTCTTCAGAGCAAAGACGAGCATGATGATCAGAGCGATGGCGACCAGGAACCCCAACACCACGGCGATGGCCTGAAATGAGAGATGACGCTGTGGGTTACAAACGGAACAAACCAGATACAGGCACAAGAAAGGAAGTCAGGTGCGTGTGTGTGTGTGTGTGTGTGTGTGTGTTCACCTCTTGTGGCTCCACCACACAGTAGTGGTAGAGGTACTGATTGACAAACACTCCTGAAATCTGTGGTTGCTGGTACTGGGCACACAGGCCGCTAATCTGCATGGAATACATGGACCCAGGCGACTGGGCCATGGGGTTCACAGCCATCAAGTACACTATGGAGGCTATTAGCATTAGCACAGCTAGGATGGCACAGATGATCAGCACTGCTAGATAGAACTTCCTGCTCTGTGACAGGCTCTGGTGGGACACAATGACGATGAAGATGACCAGGCAGGTGATGAAGATGATGGCTGCCATGGCAATGATAAACCCTTTGCCTGATCGGGGGTCATTGTAGTTCCCTCCAATTCCGCCGTAGCCATAGCTGTTCCCAGCTCCGTACGCACCGCCTCCATAGCTGCCTCCATAGCTGCCTCCATAGCTGCCTGCTCCATAAGATCCATAGCCGATGCCCCCAAATCCAGACAGGGCTCCCTGACTGTCCCAGGCCAGAGTGGAGGCAACACAAGCAAATATGGCGACGCACAACACGATGACGATGACAGCCATGATTTTGAGGATGCCTGGTGGAGACGACCAGCGGTAGAAATGCTGGAACTCGTCATCTGGGTAGTAAGAATATGCCGGCTGAGGAGGAGGGGCGGCGTTACTGTGAATTCACACAAACAGACACAACAACAAACACACTATTTACCTGAGTTCCATGTTAAAAGCAGAACATCAGCCTGAGTGTGGTATGGAAGCAAAGAAAGGCAATTAGGATTTGAATCTCACAAGCAAACAAATACTAATGTTGAAATTATATA
>JBBMJY010000008.1:18345829-18366380 GCA_037833715.1 Toxotes lorentzi | reverse complement strand
ATATATGGCAAAAATGTAAATTTTCACCAGGAAATTTCAAACCACATCAATTCATAAGGATGGTTTTCAAAGTAAATTCTTTTAAACTGTGGCCTTTCTTTGCTTCGTTAGCTCAGTGAATATTCCAGGCCTATCAGCTGATCAACAGGAAGGTTTAGTGTTCAGTCATCGACAGAGACTCACTATCCATCTGCCTCGTAGGGAGGTGGACTCCCGTTGGGCCTGGACGACATTACTGCTGGATCCTCTGGTGCTGCCCTGACAAAAGAACCTGCGAGAGGATTTTCTGTCGTTAGAGATGAATCTATTTATGATCTATTATTACAGGTTTAAGTGACCGGACGTATTTGATGATTACTTTTCATTGCAAGTTAATCTGATGATTATTTTCTTTATTCATTGATTATTTTTCTACCAATTGACAAATCAAGTAAGAACTGAACTGAATAATGTGTGAACACAAACGGCGGCAGCAGAGATGCTGCGGTGTTAAAAAAGAACTCATTTAAAGCCGTATCCAACAACACACCTTTGTTCGTCGTAGTTACAGGTAACAAGTTATTAGAGATTTAAACCCAACAGGTAAAATTCGTTTCTCACCTGTCGGTCTGTGAGCGTCCTCTCCGTCTCACCTCGAATGTTTCGACTGAAACTGCTGCAGCTCATAAAAACAGTCCAGGACACACCTAGACCAGCTCGGCTCCCGGGTCGACGAAGCCCCGCCCCTTTACACAGGTGTCACTTTACCGACCAAAACACAACAGGAAGTCGTCACGTACCTGGGATTGCTGCGGTAAATGAACGAAGGCAGACACAACAGTGTCGGGTTTGGTGGATCAGGGTCTGACGTCACCGGACCACAGGTGATTACCTTTAATTCAACCTGATGTACACCGGAAATACAATGTAAGCTTAAACAAATATAAATCCTGCTGTAGTCTACGAAGAATTCATCATCATCATCATCATCATCGTCAGAGGCTCATCCAGGTATCTTAAACATCAAACATTTTCCTGTGATGTTCGAGTTCAGTGCTGATTATTTTCTTTACCAGTTAATTCAACTGTGGTTTTCCTGGTTAATTGTTTAGTGAAAAACACTGATCACAAGTCTCCAGAACTCAAAGTTAAAATTAAATATTAATATTAAAATCCAAAATGCTAAACTCATAGATTCTCAGTTTAAGGCAAAGAAACGCGGCTTGAAACAACAGATAATCTAAATGACTGCTGATTGATCCTCTGTCCGTCAGCTAAGACTCTGAATTTTACAAAGCATCCTGTTATTTTGTTCGACCACTGACTCAGTGAATGAGTAGAACTGTATTCTGAGGACAGAAAGCACCAGTGATCACTGAAATTATGAAAGAGATGGACATCTGCAGCAAAGTATTATACTTGCTAACATAAGAGAAATACAGACCTTATGACGGTTTTCCCATTCAATCAAGAGCTTCATGTATAAAGAGGAAAACGTGGACATATTAAGGCACTGAGGATATTTAAGTGACAAAGTACAAAATATTTAATCTATGAAATGGAAGGACAAAGTCATAATAGGACATTCTATAGGACACGCATATTTCCAGATTCTGATATTTGTCAAACACTTGCATATCAAAAAACAAAACACAGGAACAAGCAGTGTGCAATTAAAACAATCCAGACAATCACCACAACAGTTCAAGGAACCAGCTGGATGGGATCTGTCCGGACAAGCAGTGCTTTTCAGTTCACACTGGGAAGTTGTGAAATGAACAGACGCCTGACAAACGCGCGGCCTGACAGGAAGATGGGCGGACCTGCAGAAGAGTTAAACCTGGACAGACATGATGCAGCATCTTCCATCTCCCACTGGGTACAACGCAAACATACAGGTGCCAGTCATCTGTGAAATGAAGAGGTTAGGCCCTGCTACAATGACAGTCACAGTATCACACATATACAAATGTACATGTAGAGAGGGAGTCCTTTGCATATCAGACAAGTTTAAAGGCAGTTTGGCATTTGGGGACATGAGCTCACTCACTTTCCAGCAGAGCATTAGAGGAGAGGATCAATTCCAGCTCTCATATCAGTCTGTTAATTATAAAGCTAGAGCCTAGAGACCTTTGGCTTAGCTTAGCACGAGGAAACAGCTAGCGTGGCTCCGTCCAGCAATAACAGTCACATTAGATCTTGTTTGTTTACGTGTTAAAATGTCAGTTTCCTGTTTTGTGGAGGATTATGGGTCGGACTGTTTCTGAGAAAATAATCCTGAACTGTCATTTCAACACCAGAACAAGATATGACCTGTTGCTTATGAGCTTTAGATGTGCATGTCGGTGGCTCTGCAGTGTCTGTGGTGAGCTACGCTAACGGGCTGCTCGACGTAGCTTTACATTCATCGTACACAGATAACAGTGATATTAACTTTCTCATTAACCATTGAGTGTAATCATCCCTTTAAGCATAAACCATTCTACACCTCTGACTCTATGTGTGGGCTTCAATAAACACAGACAAACAAACGGCTGATAAACCTCACAGACAAAACATTTACAGATTTAAAAGACAAAGCAGAATGGAGTCTGGACTGTTCCTGGGGTCTGGACTGGGTTTTGCTTTCCAGTTAAAATGTTATTTTCACCACCAGCACCCACGTCGCTGGCAGCATTAGGTCCGTATCCAGTGGTGTTCCAGGGCGGAGACGTCTCAGAGGTTTAGCTGTAACCGTCGTTCCACTCCATGACTTTATCGTACTCCTGGATCTTCTGTTTGATGTGAGACAGTTTGCTCTTCAGGTACTCGCAGCGCTCCTTCTTCTCCACGAACGTCGGATCCTGGGATGGAGGAACAGAAACACAGACCGGAATAAAAATCGACTTTCAGACCGACCAGTGATCAGATCATTTACTGTGTCATTTCAGCTGATGAGGAAGAGACCTCCAGATATGACAAGCAGTATCCATTAGGGATAACACCAGTGATACTCAGAGCATGAACTGACCCCATGAACATTTGCATGTATTCAAAGCCTTAAAGCTTTGAATACATGAAGTTTCCTCCTATACTGTACTGAGAGACTGTGTTTGCTGACAAAAACAAAAATATGCAGCCAATCACACAGGCCTCTGCACTGTAACATGGGCGTCAGAAAAAAAGCAACACTGCTGTCGACAGTATGTGGAAAACAATGACAATAAGCTCACGTTTTTCTTCCTCTGATATTCCTGCAGGATTCTGTTAATGCGATCAACCTCCTACAAAAAGAGAAAGAGACCGAAATTAAACGTAGGTCACACAACCCCGAGACAAATAAGAAAATTAGGTGCAGTGACGCTGTAAAATCAGCCCTGCGGACGGAGGGGAGGGGAAGTACAGAGGGAACAGGAAGTGCAAACAGAGGAAGTTACAGGATGGGGAAATGAACAACAGAAAGACCAGGCTCTGTGCTGGGACTCTAAGTATCTGTGAGGTAACGTGCCGACAGAAACCAGCACTGTGGTTCTAACTGTAGAGATGTGTGTGACCATTCACCGTCTGGCTGGCCGGGTTCTGGGGCAGACTGCGCATCATGGCGTCCATCTCGTCAAACTTCCTGAGGGTAGCCTGCACCTCTGTGTGGAGCTCTTTGTACTCTGCATACTGGTCGTTAAACACGGCTCGGTACTGGTCCCGCTCCTCATCTGACCGGATCGATGGGTACTTCCTGCAGGGGGGAGGCACAGAATCACACTTTGATTATAGGTGTAATCTTTGACGTGCTGCGTGTGAAGCTTAGAAATGGAAATACAGAACTTTTGAAACCAGCTGCTTCTCCAACTTCAAACTTTAAATTTCAACTTGGGCTGTGGGAAACTGTAATCAGCCTTTTTAATAATATTCTTACATTTTATAGACCAAACGATTGAGAACAGGATCGGCCAGCTGCATTTATCAATAATGAAAATTATAGTCTGTATTCTTTGTTTTCCTTAGCGTCACTTACGCAATATAGTCAGGCACGATAACCGGTTTTGGAATGTGTCCTGATGGTATATTTCCCTGCAAAATCTTTGCTGGAACTGCTTTTGGAGCAGCCTGGATGGGAACGACTGAGGAGCCCTGGACCTGTTCTGGATTTCTGGGAGCTGGACCTGGAGCTGGAACAACCTGTTTCGAGACACAGCAACAGAAAAACCCAAATCCATCTAAATAATTGTGGAGATTGAGCCACTGAACATGATGAAAAGAGCTGAAGCCTTCACACTGTCATCATGGTGGTCTACGTTAGGCTGCTTACCAGTGAGTGTGCAGCTCGCATCTCAGAGGGCTGCATCTGTGCATGAACAACACACAAAAACATCACTGACTGACTGTTAAACCGAGGCAGCTGAGCTGTTTCCTCCTGGTTCCAGTCTCTATGAGAAGTCACAGCTGTTCCACACACAGTTGTAGGCCTGTGTGTGTGTGTGTGATTGTGTAAAGATGTTTGTAGGTGCAGCTTGTCTTTGTTTTTTTTGGTCATCAAAAAAGCCGACAGTGTTGGAATAATCCTTAAAGCTTTAGAAGAATTCCTGAATGAATTCGAGGAATGACCCAACCCTCAAAACAAAACAAAACAACAAACACAGCCGGCTGAGATCTTACCTCGTGGCCGAACTTCTCCCGGTATCTGCGTGCAGCTTCGTGTCTCCACAGCTTGAGACACACGATGGCTCCAATCAGATAAATAACCATGGTGACGAACAGAAAGATGATGGCAGCAGTCTGACCTGCCTCTGTCCTGCAGAACATCCCGTTGATGCCGTTGTTGAAGACTGGGTAGGAGCAGAGTCCTCCACGGGTCGTGTCACGGACGTAGACGATGGCTGGTAAACAGAAAGCAAACACGCCACGACAGAGAGAGATGCAGGGTGAAAACATTCCTTTTCTCACTTTCTTCTAGTGGCGTCTAACTATGGAGACATGTTTGTATGTTTGTTATGCATTTATCCAGATTCTGTCTTTGAGATTTCTGATGCTGCCTCAGTAAAATGAAGGTGAATGGAATTTAGTTTGTGTTGTTCACAGCACTGAGAGGTTACATTTAAAAACAGCAGCATCTCGTACTCAGCTCCTTAATTTGAGTAAAAACATTAATCTCAGAGCAAATTTATGCCACAACAAGAAAAAAAAATATTTCAAGACGTCATTTTGTACAGTGGGAAACTAGAATGAAAATAATCGACAACTTAATCGATAAGCGCGAGTCGCAGCCCTGAGAAAATGTTCAGCTCCGTGACTCACCTGCTGCCATGTACAGCACCGCCAGAGCCAGGTTTATGGTGAACTCGGTCAGAGGCCACCAGGAGGAGTCCAGCAGGATGGTGCGGTAGTACATGGTCATCCCCAGCACTAACAAAATCACAGTCACCAACCAGGCCAGTCCCGCGACCACCAACACAAACGGGGTCTTGGGGCCTGTGTAGTAGGTCCCGGCTGTGCCCGCACCGTAGAAACCTCCTCCGTATGCTCCCCCAGGAGACGAGTATCCAAACATGTTGAACCACTCGTTGTCTTTGTGGATGTAGGCGCAGACGCAGGCAAACACGGCTGCTCCCAGCAGGAGCTCCACGCAGCCCAGAATCCTCAGCAGCCCCGCCCAGGACTTCATGTAGGCGTAGCGCTGATGGTACTGCTCCACCTGCTCGCTGTAGGTCAGACCTGTGCGGTACGTACGCCCTGACACAGACTCATGCGCATCCTGTACTTCCAGAAGTTCCTTTTTCGAGTTGTAGCTGCCACCCGAGCCCCCATAGGGGTCCTGGTACGATCCAGGGACAGAGGGGGAGTGTGGAGGGGAGCAGCGCACCCCCTCAGTGGTGCTGTTGTTGTTGTTAGATGAGGATGCAGACATGGACCACAGCTTTTTACTGCTGCGGTTGCTTCCTCTGAAAAAGTTCTTCACGGAGTCGGGGATGAAGCGGTGGACTGGTTTGATGTCGATGGCGGGGTCGTGGTCTGGGTCGGCGTTGTCCTCGCTGCCGCTGGGATCGAACTCCGGGCCCACAGGGGGCTGGTCTGGCAGAGGCGGCGGCGGGAGGGGGTCGGCGCTCTGAGCCAGGTGAGGCGCTCTCTGTTCTCTCAGCGGCTGCAGATCCCAGGAGTCTTGAGGTACCTGGTCATAGTGGGGCGCCTGGCGGACACGCTCAGTGTGTCCGTAAAAGCCTCCTCCATAGGACATGAGGATAGTGATGGTCCCTGAGAGCGAGTGCACGCACACACACACACACACACGCAGTATTGTTTAAATGTGTTTCTATTTATTAATTACTTACAACTAACTCTCTTTATTAAAACAGAATCAATGTTGGTTTCAGCTTCTGAAATCTGAAGACGTCACCTCGGCCTCTTTCGATCATTATCATATTATTTATGTTAAAGGTTTCTAGTTACAATAAAAAGGAGTCTAAATAATGATTATTTTTAGTATTGATTAATCTGTTGATTTTTTCTCCCTTCATTAATTGTTTGTATGAAACATCAAAAAAAGAAGTAAGTTCTCTTACTCATATCTCCTCAGAGTCAAAGTGACGCCTTCAAATGTTCAAAACTCAAACATTTTGCTTGTGCTGAAACAAAATAACAACAACAACAACAGTCTAAAACCCAAATAAACTCAATTTACCAACTGATGATTTGTTTTAGCTCAAATCATAAACAGAACTCAGAGGAGGAAAGAGGAAATGCAGAAAGGAAGAAGATAATTAAACACGTCCCAGACCGATGAGAAGTTCAGATTAGACATTCAGACCAACATTCATGCAACATCATTTTACTCTAAACCCGAGGAAACTAACCCAGAACCTGAGGTCACCAGAGAAAACCCTGCAGCCAGAACCCATGAGTGAAGACGCTATCCCACCGTCCTCCATGCAGGCTCAGTCAAGAATGCATTTTTGTGCTGCAACCAAATAAGGAGCAGGTCGAATTCCCCTGCTGCCGACACAACTGCTCACGTCTAAAGATCAACTTACCAGACGCTGATGCAGACGAGCACAGAAATACATTCTTAACATCCAGTCAACCCTCAGACGCCCATTTCTTTGAGTGGATTTGATTTTGAGAGGTAAAAAATAATAGGAACTGTGCTTGAATACCTCTTTCACACGCAGTCACTCAACTCGACTTACATTGGCTTGCAGGTCAGAATGCAAACCTGCTATGAACGTACAGTGTGCCGAGGAATCACCTGTAAAATAAAAACAAACAAATAAATAAACTTTGTTTCATTCCACGGATGGTCTCCTTTATAACATGACAGAAAATGACTTGTTTTAACGAATCAACAGAAAAACCAGTAAATCTTCAGATCTGAGAAGGAACCAGAGAACGTTTCGTATTTTATGACTAATGATTAAAATGACTCATCAATTGTCGTAGTTGTTTATTTTAAATTTAATCGACCAATCGACTTTGTCACTGCCAAAATGTGTACCCATGTTTGGGTACTTCAGGTGTACCATGAACAGGCTGATTGGACTCATGTTATCAGGAGACTGAAACATGTTATAACAACACTGTGATATAATGACATGATGCTGCTTCTGTTCAGTGAGTAATGACGGTGCAGTGTCACAGGTCTGAATTCGGATGCGTTACCTCAGTAAAAATAAACGTCCTGCACTGAAAACACACTTCAGAGTATTAAAAGTACCACTGCAGAAAAATGCCCCCTTACAAACGACATTATTAGATTATTATTATTAATGAATGTGTAATTCATTCATTTATAACAAACATCTTCTTTTACAAGCTCTTCATGTGTTCATCTTATTTAAAAACAAAGTGTAAAAATGAAATGTGGAGGAGCAGAAGTGAAAGGAGAGCTGCCTACACTGACACACAGCTCAGCTCATCCACAACTCAGGATCAGCTCATCCACAACTCAGGATCAACTCAGGATCAGCTCATCCACAACTCAGGATCAGCTCAGGATCAGCTCATCCACAACTCAGGATCAGCTCAGGATCAGCTCATCCACAACTCAGGATCAGCTCATCCACAACTCAGGATCAGCTCACGATCAGCTCAGGATCAAGTCAGGATCTGCTCAGGATCAGCTCATCCACAACTCAGGATCAACTCATCCACAACTCAGGATCAGCTCATCCACAACTCAGGATCAGCTCACAAAACATTTGTCTTCCAGCAAGAAAGCGTTTGTCGGTCACTGCACACCGACATAAACACGCTAACAACAGGCGACATTATGAATGAATGAATCTCTGTCTGTGAAGTTGTTTTTATTTGTTTATTTAACAGAACACTCTGCAGACACGGTGCAGGAAGAAATAAGGCAGAAAACTAAAGTGAAAACTAAAGTGATTCCAGAAACACAACACAACACTAGAAGAATCAGTGGATACAAGTTCTGATCCACATCAGACCTTCTGTCCTGTCCTCAGACCACCTGGGACAGAGACAGAGTCCTTCTGCAGCCTGATCTATCCATCCCCCTCTGTGACGAGGAGAGGGTGGACTGGAAACCAGTGTGAGACTGGAAAACACCACATCATCCCAGACAATCAGAGCCTGGATCCTGGACCCAGAACCTGGGTTCAGCCTGATCCGCCTCATGTCAGGGACACAGCTGATGAACACAGGCCTCAGAGCTGTTTTAGGAGGAGATGCGGTTTTTACATGCAGCTGTAACAGACTGAGGTAAATTCACAGTCACGTGTTTATGAGTAAACGAGAAGTGGTTCACAGTTCAGTCCTCATGGATCCAGCTGTGCTGCCTCTGGGCCTCATAACAGACCTGCGGACCCGAGGCTTCAGCTGGCGCTCAGCCAGGGGCTCGATCAGGGACAACCCAACCCAACTCTGCGCTCCGACTCCGCTTAAAGTCGTTTTCTGTCTCCGTGCTCCTGGTGCAGGACACCGGTGTGTGGACATACGTCCAACATGTCGCTGTGGACCAACGCTTCCACTCGTTTAGCTCCGGAAACAGCTGCGGCCGCAGAGGTGGACTTTCCTCGAAGTTTACCGCGGACTTCCCCTCACAAAAGTTCACATTTCAGACAACAACCGGCTCCGGGTCGAGAATCTACCGAAGGAGACGCTCAGCGCCTCGGACCGCGGCTGGAAACACAGCCTGCGGCTTCCTTACCTTGTTCGCTCCGCTTCCTTCTCTCCGTCTTCTCTCTCCCGTTCCAGTAACGCTACACCACAGGTTTCCCTCGGACCCGACCACGTGACCTGCCCATCCCTTTGACGTCACCCACACAGAGTGGCAGTGCACCTGTTTGAACGGCCTCGAGCGGCACACCTGAGGACACGCACCGAGACTGTGACTCAGGCCGCCTGATACCCGACACACACACACACACACACACATATATATAAATACATATGTATATGTGCCAGTTGCAGTGTTTACTCACTGCTTTGGCTTCGTTTTCACAATAAAGTTTTAATTTTCAAAAGTCTGAACAGGAAAAGCTCGAACCAGGTGATCAGTCACTGTCTGAAATGCATGTAATGAATGTAAAGGCATATAAACAAAAAACACACACATTTCTGTTCATCACAGGCTGATGATAAACTGATAACTCAGGAAAATGTCTGTGAGTGTGTGTGAAGGACATGAAGTTCTCCGTTGTATTTGAACATGATGAACAACAAGGTTTTTAATCTTATGATCTTCTAATCTTATGAAATCATTTGTATTTTCTATGTCGAGTCCATTCTTGGTTGGTTCAGCTTGATTTTATTCAGTCATGAATAATATACAAACCCAAACCGAAGACGTGGGGGCCGTGTCCCATGTGACCAAGTTTCTCTCCCACCATTTTGTCCTTTGTGTTACTGTCATAAATCTTTAACGGCCGGCGTGTCGGTGGACAAAAGCAGGAGTGATAGATTGTTGTTTTACGACCTCTTCCTATCAGACGATTTCAGAAAAGGTTTCTAAATTTAACAAATAAAATATTTTCCTCCTTGTCCAGGGATCCATTTGTTTTCTTCCCTCAGTCTGAGTCTTAACCAGTGGCTTGAAGCGTTTAAGGGCCCTGTGTCAGAGAGGTCAAAGTTCAACACAACCAGCTGAATACTCAACTACATTCAAGCTCTTTAATGGGAAAACCACAGTAAGACTGGGTAGTTCCTCCCTTTGTTCTCAAACAGCCTCAGTTCCACCACATCTCAAAGGACTTCCTCTGGATTCGGGTCTGGAGGTCACTGAAGTTCACTGAACTCCCTGTCGTGTTCATGAAACCAGTTTGAGACGGAAGTAAACATTAGAGGATGGTGAACTGTGACCACGAAGGGATGAACATGGTCAGCAACAACACTGAGGCTCTGCTGGTTTTCCTGCTTAAAAAACACAACACACACCCTGAAACGTACACACATTTAATCTGGAGTGAGTTTTCACAGACGTGATCTTCATCTGAACCGGCAATGATGTCGCCACAAACCGAGCAAATACAAACAAAAACCCCACACACACACACACACAGTACAGATTACATACTGACCAACACCTCTGCTTCACAGGGAGCAGCGGACGTGAGGGATGACTGACATATTTAAAACAACTCAAGAAAAACAAGCACATTAAAAAAGGAACTGATGGGCCCCTTCACGTCTGTCTTCATAAGCCATCAAACACGGGTGTGTAACAACAGTAAGTCAGAGCTGCAACATAAAACGCTTCTCACACAGAGACTGGGATGGAAGGAATTAGAGCAATTTCATTTGTTAAACACAACACAAATACAGTAACGATATACATGGATATATTGCATAAAGTCAGGGTTTTTTATCAAGTATTACTACAGTTGTGTTTCTACCAAGAGTAGGAGAAATGGCTTCTTCGGCATAATCATCATCTGCATCTTTAACAGCAAGAACATCCAACGAAACCCAAACCGAACAGGTCTGATAGAACTCACACACTCGGAGAGGAATGTTTCCAAACAGGCTTCGACGTACGGTAAAGTTCACACACACACGTACGACACCTGGATTCTGACACAGGACAGTAACACTGTCACTTTGTATGTGAGACATTCAGGCTGTGATGCAGAGCAGCAGGAGAGCTCCTGGTTCACCCTGTGTGCTGTACCATCTCCTTCCTTCTGGCCTTTTCCACGTCAGGAACTTAACGACCCGTAACTTTAACTTGAACTTTAACTAACCAGTGTCACAGGTTCTGCTTTTATTTCCACTGTTCTCTGCTCAGGAAGTAAATTTCAGTGCTGCTCAGGAGGGGACACTAAATTCAAGCTCCAGATGCTCAACAGAGAAAGAACACAAGTGCTTGTTTACAACATGACAATCATTAAAGGGGAGCTCCGCCAATTTTAGGGACAACGTGCAGGGGGCAGTGTTGGTGGGAGCAAACCAGTGAGACAAGAAATACGATTCAGAAAGTCCAGCTGGACTGAAATTTTACTTTAAAGATTAATTAAAAGATTAAAAACGTTGTGTAAAGCCTTCAGAGTTTCCAGAGGGAGCAGTGTAACGTCACTTGAGTCAGTGTCGGGGGTGTGGAGTTAGAAGGAAGTGAGCTTGTCAGACCTCTGCAGACCCCCCACCCCCCATCTCTGCTGCAGGCCTGTTGACTCATGACCACATTAGCTGCTTCTGGCGTAACACACCTTTTTCCATTGCTGTGTGTCCCACGGCTGCACCACAAAACATTATACAAACACTGCAGCATTTTCCTGGTGTCTGTTCACAGTGGAAACACGAGGCAGGACCTTCAGCATCGACACCGGTTCTTTAACGTTCTGGGTTTCTAAGTTCCTGCAGTGACAAAATGCCTCTGTAAAACCGCTTCCACCTAAAAGCTGACATGAGGAGGTGTGACATGACACAGCTGAATATGTTCTTCACATATGGTTCTACAAGTTCCACAGAAATCACAGAAAAACACCTGTGATCTTGATGTGATTCTACAGTAAACACTACAGCATAACTACCTTTGATTCTCTCCATACCTTTAAATTCTAAAGACTACTGTTGGATTAAATGCTGATTGATTCCTGCGTTGATTTTCGATCTATCCGACTCGTGTTCTACGAAATCAAACCTACTGAAATTGAATTTATCAGCTGATTAAACTGCACATTGTTTAAGCGCTTGATCATCGGCAGGAGAAGCCCAATACTTTGATCTATAAAGTGCATAAAAGTGGATAACAGCATAGTAACAAAATGATCACAATGATTAGAACAGCTGCTTTGACAAACACTATAAATATGGCTCCTGTTATGGCCATCGTCCTCTAGTGTGACAGTTTAATTCATGTTTGCTGAGTAACAAATAACAGCATCCAGAAGAAAATACTTAAAGGGTGATTCGGATGCCTCTTTTGGTTAAAGTCGTATAATGTCCTTTACTCTCTAGTTAAATAAAGAACTACTTTAAAACTCAGACGTACATTATAAAATCTGACAACTTACAGTAAAACTGGAGAAAACAGATCAAAGTGCCACATTATTGTTTGTCTCAGAGGAGAAGAGTGGTGCACAGATCAGCCCGGGCCTGTAAGGTGCATCCACCTCCGTATTAAAATCATCCAAAAGGAGTTTTGCATTGCTTGTGTAGACGTTAGTGTTGGACGAACAGGAGGCGTCCGGTAGAAGATCTTCAGTAGGGAATTTGGTTCTGGTAATACTGCAGCATGTCGTACGTTTTGCTCCTGTTGAAAACAAGTTAATAAAAAAATCTGTGAGAAAGCCACATCCATGTACGTGACAGTGTTACTGATCACAACCGTGTTAGTGTTCTGCACCATGTTAACGTCAGGTGAGATGAACAGATCAGCTGCGGAGTCTTTTTCTCACCTGCTGCTGAGGAAACAGCTCTGGATGACTTTAATCATGAATGCTGCTGCTTCCTTCTCACTCATTTGTGGATTAAACCGTCCTCTGATCAAAAAAAAAAAAAAAAAAAAGATATACATTCATATTTAAAGTTTAAAGTAGCATTTGCTGATTTAGCTGCTGCAGGGCCGGTACAGAGGATTTTCAGAGCTTTTTTAGTGAAAACATCTGAAGTGGAAAATGAATCCTCCCGTTGGACTTACTTGAGCAGTTTAATGGTTTGTCCTCTGAAGCATGGCAGCCCAGTGTCCAGCATGAGGGTCACCAGAGAAACCACGGCATCCATGTAGGGTCTGTGTGTTCAGAGAAACAAAAAAATCGACAAAGGGAGCAACCAACAGAGTTACACAGAGCAAAGAAGTTAAAGTAAAATATTAAATATTAAATACAGACTGTTTCCTTTGACTTTAATCTTCGAAACTTCCAACTTTTTACTTGGTGATGGAGCACGACAGAAATCTTAAAACAGCATGGACAGCTTTTCTGTTTCTTACCGTACGGCCAGATATCCTCTGACACACATCTCCATGAACCATTTGAAAGGAGTGGCCTCCATCTTTCCTCCCATGATCATCACCATCTCATCTGTCAGCTTGATGTCTGGCTCCCAGCCCAGGTTCCCACCAGGTGAGCTCTCAAACATGAAGCCGAAGTCTGGAGAAAACACAGTGGCAGAGACACTGTGAAAAACCTGAGTGTCATTCAGGCTCAGCTGCTGTGGTCACAAGCTGAACGTGATCAATACGAATATCAGTGCAGACCACAGCTTGACAGTCTAAGTGCCACACTGTACCTATGTGGATGAGGTGGCCTTTGCTGTCCAGCATGATGTTGCCGTTGTGTCTGTCTTTGATCTGCAGCAGGAACAGCAGGAGGCTGTAGGCGGCCATACTGCGGATGAAGTTATACCGAGCCTGTGGAAAGAAGAAGGGGACACGGTTGACTGAAATTCTACAGCACTACAACACTTTGTGATTTATCCTGCGTTTCTGTTTCGACCGATCACTGACGTGGATCCTTTACTTTAAGAAGGAATCATAAAAGGTGAATAAAAGAATGACAGACACCTTCTGGAAGGCGAGTGTGGATTCATCGCCGTACTGGTTACGGAAGTAATCGTACATCCCGAAGTCCGTCTGTCTGCCGAGCTGGTCTCGGGACTTACAGTCCGGGATGCACTCAATCACGCCGCACTGAGGAAAAGGAGATCAGTAAATAAAAACCTGATCAAAGTCTCACTGTTGATGTTTTGGTCTGTTCTGATCCATTTACCAGTTTAACTGCTGAGATACGAGGATGCAACAACAGACAAACCACGAGTGATCCAATCAGTTTAAACCTTTTACTGAAACCACTTTTTAAGAACTTCACATCACCACCCAAACTGTCCTCTGTGAATGTCTGTATCTCTGTATTGCACAGGTCTTTGGCATGATGGATATTTTTTTCAAAATGTAAACAGAACTAAAAAGAAATTACAACAACAAGATCCAGGAGAGAAGATCATGTAACTGGAGAAAAGATGAGGGAATACTGGGATGTGAAGTCCTACCCCTGGAGCAGTAGCCACCACTCTGTATGGGAAGACAAACAGATCCAGGCCCACCAGCTGGAAGATATTCTTAAAAAGCCCAATGATCTGCAGCGCGAGCATGTCCTAGAGAGAGGAGAGAAACACAACAGGGTTACAGGAGAAATTCAGTTTCCTCCCGACGTGTCCCAGTAACTGTGAGGCGGAGGAAAGCGGGGTACCTGTCTGCAGTCATCTCCCACTTTAAAGATGGCCGCCTGCCAGCAAACCCTGCGTGATCCGTCTGGATTCTCCTCTCCGTCCTCCAGAGAGTCTGAGGGGCAGCGGAGACCCTCCCTCTCCAGTTCACTCACCCCACAGCGTTTCACCTTAAACTTGGCCAGATATGGCGCCTTGGCAGCACTGTGACGACAGAAAACACACCCCCCGATGAGACAGAGGACACGGGGTATGAACAGGCGTTGGTCCTGAGAAGTAGGACCAGCATGAAGCATGAGCTACGATCTGTCATTACCTCTGCATGGGCGTTCCAGATTTGTAGTCAATGTCCAGCACTATAGCTTCAGGGTTACTCGGCAGGTAACAGCCTAGAAAACACCAAGAGAAACAATTGGCTGCGTTTTTAGTTTCATGGCAGCAAATATTCACATATTCAAACTTACAACTAACAATATCTCATGTTTTTCACTGAACTTAATGAGACAGAAGAAAAAAAATACAAAACACGGCACAGGAACACAACGTTTTGGGAACAGCACAATACAACCACTCTTCCACATGGAATAACTTTTCAATCTGTAAAAATATTTAATATTGGATAAGTAGTTGGCAAATAACTGATCTGTGGTCAGGTAACGTGTTACCTGGCTGGACTTTGATATCTGACAGAGCTTTGAGACAGGCTCTTTTCCTCTCCTCTCCCTTTGGAACTGGCCTGAAAGATAAAAAACACATCAGGGTTTACATATGTACATACATTCCTTTTGAGAGGTGCTAACTATCTGGGAATTCCTCCTAATGAATTTACTTGATGATGGCGGACACGTTGGTGATCTTGTTGAAGAAGTCAAACTCTCTCTGGTAAAAGTCTTTGGCCGGACCCGACAGAGAACCTGTGATCTCCTCGACCATCTGCTCCAGCAGCTCCCCGATGTCAGCTACACAAAACCATTAATGAGGAGGTGTGATTACATCGACTTCATACGATTTAATTAGGCCTAATAAGGCTTTTCCCATTAGGCAGAACGATCTAATTACACATTAACAGGAGAAGATATGACAGAAAAGCCAGAAATATTCTGCTGAGGGAAAAAAATATGACAACAAATCAGGCAGATCAGTGATTAATGAACACATGGAATGACTGAATGAATAATTCACGCATCAATCTGCAATCTAAGATTTTAATAACAAATAAAATGAGTGTCAACTGAGTCACATGCAAATGTAAAATTGCTGCGACACTCCACCACCTATAAGATGAATTAACCCGAGTCGTACTTGGAATAACTGAGGAGATTTAATGTTTTAGCTGTTTCACCCTGATTTAAAGAATAAGACGTCCTCAGTAAACACATGTCTCTTCTCACCCTAATCAAAGTTTGATCTTGAACACAAAAATGTTCAGAATCAGCGTAACTACTTCAATTAGACTTCACTCTAATGTCGAGTCTCTACTCACGATCTTTGTGGTGTCCCTCCTCGTCCATGAAAATGTTGGTCTTCATGTTCCAGATGAACTGGTGGGCAAGAAGCTGAGACTTCTGTGCCGCCCAGAGGATGTACTCTCTCACATAACCCATCTGAGCAGGACACAGAATCAGAGTCCATCGCGACTCCTCTTTAATTTGGCATTTCAGCTTATAACAAATTACGCAATTTTCTTTCACCTTTGTATGAAATCTGTGAATTCTGTTGATGTTTACCTTGTCATAACGGAGAGCCTGAACAATCTGAGGAATGTAGAACAAGATGGCATCCTAAAAAGAGAGAGCAAACATATTAAAGAGAAAGTTGCTGCTGTTGTTGCTGCAGCGGAGGAAAAAAAAAACAAATGAGTCTCTGAGCTGATGCCAAGATGCAAAAATCCACGAGTGTGTGACTTACTGGAGGAAAAGAGCGCAGCACCTTAACCCCATACTGAGCAGTGAGAGGATGAGGAGGGTACATGCTGCTAAAGTAGGACAGGCCGGTGGGTGGGTCTGCTGGGGCCCAGCACAGGATGTGGCTCAGCTCAGGAGAGTCGGCATCAATAGTGTGCCATGTGACCAGGAACTGGTAAAAAAATAAATAATTAAAAAATTTTAAAAAATGAAAGAAACATTATTCAAACATTTCATACCAGGGTCTTAATAGACTTGGTGATCTTACCTTAACGGCCTCAGGTACATCACTGACTGCTCCAGGATCCAGTCTCACCAGCCTGGTCACTTCAGCAACAATGGCATCATTCTTAAACCTGGAAATCAAGACGTTAAAATCAAACAAGTAAAATTATCTCCAGCGTGAGACGAGAAGAAGACTCACATTTTTCGTCCATTGGTATTATTTCTGCTGAGCGCATAAAACAAAGGCACAAAGCTGATTTCTTGAACAACAGTAGCACAAGTAGAATTATAAAGTCAGCAAAACCCAGAGTGTACTGTTTTACTGTTACTGAAATCAGTTTCTCATTTCAAGATGTGAACTGAACGTGTTGTTTCTTCCATCATCACCTTACACTGTGTCACTTTCAGAGGTTTTTCAGTCTCTTTTTGGGAACAGAAACAGAGAGAGTGACAACCTTGTTGGTAACTGCATCGCCAGGTAAGGTGCGATACTCCAGGCCAGGTTGACGTTGTCCTTCCACTGCTTCTCAGTGAGACTGATGTATTTGGACCTCCAGTTGGCGATGCTGGTCTCCACTGACTGCTCTGTGGCGATGGCCAGTTCCTGAGTGGAGAGCGGGTTGTACCACGTCGTCAGCCGCTCGATCTCACTGGCCTGGAAAGACACAGAAAGACAGAGGACGTGAGGAGAGTATGAAGAACGGCTGATGATGAGCAGGCACTGTAAGTGGAGCCAAAACCAGAAAATGATGATTCATTCTCACTCACCAGTAAGGCCAGCAACAGAGTCCTGCGCTTCATGTAGTATTTGTGAAGCTGCGTCCCTCTGTTACTCTTCTTGGACGTGCCTATGTGGAGCAGAGGAACAGAGAGTAAAAACCTTCCAGTCAGCTGAGTGAATGTAGCATAATCTGTACTGAGGAAGACCTGTTGTCTCTCTATTGTTATTGTTGACATGCTGAAGGTAAGTGGCACCTGATTTCTTGGATGTGGTGGACATGCCACTGGACAGCGGGTAGGTGTTGATCCATCCCTGGCTGCTCTGCTGGGAGCGAGAGCTGGAGTCCATGTTGCTCCTGAGGTCAGCAGCGTTCATCACTGACAGACTGTTCAGGGACGGGTCCTGATTATCTGTTTACATTCAATCAAAGTCAGTTTGGCCAAGATAAAAAATGCTAAAATCTGCATTTTTCATATGGTAATTCTGAACGAGAGAAATCACAGATCTAAGTTTCTTACAATCCTTAATCAACACTATGACTTGTAAACAGTGAAAAACATCAATAACATGATCGATGATGAGGGAGTTTCTGAAGAGCGAGATGAGCTGTGTCAGTTAGTCCTCTGCTGTGGTGATGGTCATGCATGTGCAGAGAAATCCAGCGGGATTTTCATGAAGGTAGAAGTTGCCTTGAACCACTGATACTGGGTCAGATATTATTTAATCTTGTTAATGCGCGGAGGACAAGGGGGGAAATTAATCTGATCCAGGATCTGCGGTTAGAGGACTCAACTACCTGAGGCAGTTCGATGTGTATGAAAATGTGGCCGTGTCTTTTCTTGGGATCGTCGGGAATGAAGAGGAGAGGATTTTCTGGGATGGAAGAAAAAACATTTTTCATTGTGTCGTTTCTTCTTTTGAATCCAAATTGATCGGTCGAGGAGAGGGGCAGACAGGTGGGCTGACATGATGAATTATCATGCATCTTAACGCAACTGACAAATTTGCGCTTTTCCTCACAGCTGCTAAATATTAACAAGTAAAAGGAAACTGACTGTAATAGAAAAAGGAGTAAGATACTAGAAAAGTAGACCAAAGAGGAAGAGAAAAGGCTGAAAGTGTGAGAGTGAGAAAATAAGAATGACTGAGAGAAAAAAGCTGAGAAACAAAAAATATTTTTTTTAAAATCAAGTTGATTTAACAGATAGATACCAGGATCTATCAGCAGCATGGTGAGGAGAATGAGCATCAAATTTGACAGGCGTAACAGCATGCCCCTGCTGCAGTGCAGTCCGAGCTCCACCGCTTTAGGCTTACTTAAGATAGATATCGGAGAAGTGCTGGACACGATAAGCGATCCAAATATCCCGGCAGAGAGCGTGCTCGGGGCTGGGGTAGTACCAAGCTCACCAGGTGGGACCAAGTGGCACGCTGCCAGGTACTTCTTGTCAGACAGGATGCTGGCGTAGAAACGGATGATGATGCAGATGTCCTCGCGGAGACGCTTCTCACCTTGGGTGGGAAACTTTGGAGACACACTGGAGAGACAGAAAATGGAGAGTTCGATTATCAGATGTACCGGACAAATGAATGACAGCATGTTGCATCCCTGGATTTAACTTCAGGGTCATGCACATTAACGTGTGTGTTGGCACCTGAAGTAATCAAAGGCTGTAGAATAGATCTTCTCCCGAAGCACATTTCTCACAGTTGCGTTGGTGACGACGTCAGAGTGAAGCAGAGCCAGACCCAGAGTCAGCAGCCTGAAGAGCGAGAGGCGTCTCAAAATTATACACACCTATGCTTTTTCTTTTTCCATTTTCTTGGAACTTTGTTTACCTGAAACGAGGTCCAATAGCAGCTACGTGGCGGTTGAGGCTACTCTTTGCCCCACCTACGTTAAGAGACAGCGAGCGCTGAAGTAAACTGCAGAAGATCTCCACTTGATCTGCGCTGGAATACTTAGCTATCTCAAACCTCTGGACAAGAAACTGGAGGAAAGGAGGCAGATAAAAGAGGCCATGAGTGAAATGGGAGTAGACTCATAGGAACATGTAATAACAACTTAAGAAGGATAACTTTTTCCTGACCTCGATCCATATGTGGTGAGGGGTAACATCTGGAGGACAGGGGACCGGCTGACTTTCCTCTGATGCAGCCAGAGGATCAGCCTCCACCTGAGCGTCTGAGAACAATCCCATCTTCAGCTCCACGGTCATCTGCCAAGCTCCCGCCATCTCCCGCATAAACTGGGCAGCAGAGGAGATTGACAGTATGTTTAAAATGCACATAAACTGATGCAAAAAAAGAAAAAACACAAAGCACATCTACGTACCGGTACTTCCACTCCAGCACGTGCTGCCAACAACCACTCCCAGCAAGCAATAGCTGTTTCCATGCCATGTTCTGTAAACATCTTGAGAGGAGACCAGCAGAGGTGGTGCAGGAGCTGAGGATCACAGTCTATGAACCAGTCATAAAAACAGGAAAACATAAAAAAAGAGGTTAGTAGGAATCAAATAACTTCAGAACATGTTAAAAAGAAGACAGAGCCCTGAACTTGGCATAAGACATAATCACAGGTGCAATCACAGGAAAGAAAGCCACAGAGAGGTCAAACCTTTGGTGCTGATGAGCAAGGCAGCCAGTTTGAACATGGCCTCAGTGAAGGCCTCAGGCTGTGCAGACTCCAAAGCCTCTTCCATCTGCTTGATCATCAGCCGGCTCAAATCGGACTGTCCTCGAACTGCCTGGGCAAAGTGGATCATACCTGACACCTACAGACAAAGGACAAAACATATTTTCTATCAGGCAGATTTGATGTCCACAGGATCCGGTTGTTTCATGTTCTGGTTGCACTGAAATGTTTTAAACGTCCACTGGAGAAGTTTCAGAAACCGAACAGCTGTTCTCATACAGTTAATTAACACTCTAACACACTACTTTACCTCTCCAGCGTATCTGTTCCTGAGGTTGAGGGAGGCCATGAAGTTCGAGTAGTCCTTCTTCACACAGGCTGGTCTCTCAGTCAGCTGAGTGGACTGGAGGTGAAAGGAAAGAAACAAAATGAAGCATAAGAACAATAATGATTGCAGCTGTGTAGTAAGAATGAAAACAAAAACATATATATATA
>JBBMJY010000008.1:18243559-18345729 GCA_037833715.1 Toxotes lorentzi | reverse complement strand
AAACTAATGAAAGCATTAACAGGCTTTAGCATATGAAAACGTGGTTTGTGACCCACCCCCAGAGTTGTGCTCTGTCTGTTATAACCGGCAAAGTGCAGGATGCTTTCTGTGGCCATGGCCAGGCCTGTGTGCTGGGAGAGACCCGACACCCAGTTCTGATGTTTGTTCAGATACTCCTGAAAACACCACAAAAAACGACAGTGGTTAAAACCATGTTTAAGGCCACCATGCAAACTCCATTAGTTTGCAATGGTTTGCATGTTACAGAACTCAGTGTTTCAAAGTAAATGTTACCTGTAGGTGGGATTTGGTCACAGATGGAGCCCATTTCATGGCTTCTTTAAGAATCTCCCCACAGCGAGCGGCAAAATCCTTCACTATGCTCTACAATTAAAGATATGATGGGTCTTACATGCGTGACATGTTTAAAACAGGTGCTTTTCTCATGTTTGTGACATTTATTTCATGCTCCAGAAACTGGTTCTGTGTAAAATGACATTACCTCTCTGGCTTCATATGTATCTGGGACAGTGATTCTGTACGGAGTGTCTGGGATGTCGTAGTAAGGCTGATCTTTATGAATGTCCTGCACAGCAGCATAAACATCACGACTAATGTCATGGCAAACACATCAATTATCACAGGCATACAGATAAGACGAGAGAGAGATGGTACAGTAATGAACGATCATCACTTACTGCACTGAGCGAGAGGGAAAGCGTCTGCAGGATGTCCAACATGGTCCTCAGCACACGGCCACTCCATAGCAAGTGGGGAAACCTGAGAAGAGAGAAAATACTGTTGGCACTACTGCGTATGAACCTGCATTTGGAACAGTTTATAAAAGAGTCACTGTGGTAATCCTGAGTTAATGTGTGTGTCTCTGTGCACTCTCACGTTTCTGCCAGGCCAGACAGATATTTGTCAGCCACTCTGCGGATCCTCTTGTGGATGTGGTTGAAGTTGACCAGGAGGAACTGGGCGTGGCGTTCCAGCTCTTCCTCGTGGGCTTTGGTTTTTGCCTTAAAATTTGACATTTTATCAAGATGCACAGTGTAATGAGACACAGGGTGAGAAATGAGCTCTAAATGGAATATGAGTGAAAACTCTCCCTTACTTTTTCAGCCATCATCTGCAGGAAGACCTCAAAAACCTTGTCACTCACAGCAATCACACACTGCATCATGCCTGGAAGGAATTTATTCAGGATGAATAAACATAATTAACAGTTAACAGCGTGTGTTTTTTCTTCCTTCTGCTTACCAGATTTATCCTTCTGTATTGCTCTGTCTTCAAAGTATCGAAACATGACCTGAAAACGATCAGAGTCCAGAGAGTGCAGCATCCTAACAAACGCGGAATAAAGGTTACACGTATAATCACTGAACATGTTCAAGCACATGAGGTGGTAGGCAGTATGTAAACATCATGTTAGTTTACCTCATGTACTCCAGTCTGTAAACAGACAGCAAATATGTGGACATGGCAAAGTCCAGTTTGTTGATGAGAGCAGCCACCTCAGGAGGAGGATCCAGCAGGTTGATGATGGTGCTGCGCAGATCATTCAGCTCCGCCTTAAGTTTAACCACGAAGCATAAATTAGTGCCGGAAGAAGTACTGTATGTATGTGTTTGTACATAGATATGAGTGTGGTCTCATACTGGCGTGACGGTGTCATTCTTCAGTGCAGAGTTGTACTGCAGCTCTGAGCGTAAAGGTTCTCCACTGGGAAACGTGAGCAGCGGCGATTTGGTCGCAATCTCACAAACTCCTTCATACCACTCCTCTGGCCACAGACCTGAGGATTTCAGCAGGAGCACTTTGAGACATTGACAGTATGACACATTTCAATTTTCAAATGCATTCGTTCATTTAATGTTCCCAGAGATGCAGTGGCCATGCAGTGGAAACAGAAATGCTCTTTCTACCTGAACCCTCCACCGCAAATCCCATGACAACAGAGTAGAGCCAGAAGTCCCTGAAGAGCTTCTGCAGACGTGGCTTTGCTTCCTTAATTGGCGGCAACCTCCTAGTCAGCTAACCGCAGAAGGAGAAGAAGGGAGAGAACAGATTTCTGTAGTTATTAAGCTACAGTAGATACAGTAGACAGTGGATATAATCATGAATAGCATCATAATGTGTGGTGAATTCTAAGGAGGTGGACTCAACTGACCTTTTTCTACACCCTGATGCGAGCTGTAAATATCCAAACTACTTACCACTGCAATAACTGGGATCAGGACACCGAGGTTTCCAGCGCTGCTTGATGCCTGGGGAGACAAAGGAGTGATATCATTATAAGAGGCAAACTGTGAGTATATACAGAAAGCTGCACGATATTTGAGCTGCATGTATTTGGTTGAACCTCAGTGCATTTCCAGACGAAGTCACTCTGTACTGCGGCAAAGCATAAACTTTTTTGCTGGACTGCACAGTTTTGTTTTGTTTTTTTCCACATGCTAACAGTGCTGCCACACTGCGTCTGTATTTGCAGTTCCATGTGTGTGTGTGTGTGTGTGTGTGTGTGTGTGTCGTACCTTCAGAGCTGGACCTTTGTCGGAGGCTCTCTCACTGGCTCTCTTCCCTTCTAAGCCCAGTTGAACAAAAAGCTCCAGCAGGTTGACCAGCAGCTCGTCCACCATCTGCTCAGCCTGAACGTTTGCTGCTATGTTACCCAGAGCATTTATCACAGCCAAGGAACAGTGTCTATACGGAGAAGAGGAAACATTAATTCACTGTCCTAAATGTTCAGACTGTCAATGACATTCATCTGTGAGCAGTAACATGCCCCCCCACTTCATGTGCCACTTCATGTGCCACTTTCTCCTGTAGACAATGATACTAAAGAACTGTAATTGTGTCATATAAGGTGGTTGTCACCTGTATCCATGGTCCTTGTAGTCTTTGGTTGAGTAGACCATGGAACTGGCCTTGACACTGATCTGCTGGAACAAATTCCACACCTCCTGGTAGATGTATTGCTAAGGTGAAAGACAAAAAGAAAAACGTTAGACATGTCCCAAAACCAGAGATTCAATTAGTTGTAACTGACAGAGATGTAAATACTTACGTTGCCTGTGATGACCATGCAGCCAAGCTGGTCTATGATGAGGACGTCAAGCTGGGAGGGAGGCTGACAGAACTTCTGCTGTAGGATCTGCAGGATGGGCTCCATTACCCTGGGGGTGTCACGTAAGGCCACAGCAATGTGACCCAAAGCTCTGATGGTGTGGTCAGGGATCAAGTGGGCGTCCCTGAGGAGGAGAGTGGAAAGTGTAAGTACTCTCATGAGACTCTCTCTCATTCTCATCAGTCAGTGAGACAGGATGATGGACTCACTTGTCATTTTCCTGATAAATGTAGAGACGGTTGGACAGACTGGCAAGAAAAGCTTCTACAATAACATTGTCCATAGTCAGTCCTGCTTTCAGGCACCTGAAGACAGAAGGAGAGATTGGAGAATAACGGCGATGCTGATACTGGTGTGTGTGTGCATATGCTGTACACGCGTATAGTTGGGTGTGTTCACCTGCAGATGTTATCGATGGAAATGTCCCGCAGCTGCTCGTACATAGAGGGCTGGCTCTTCTTGCTAGAATGGGTGCTGAGGGTTGACTGGGAGTGTTCGTTCGTCACATGGATCTTTATCTCACCTCCGCCTTAATTTAAAATTATTACTTTGTAAGGAAACATTGAACTGGAAATAAAACTTGCTAGAGCTGAGCGTGCTGAGTGCTCTGCTGTTACCTGGAGTGTACTGGCTGTGGTATTTGTGCAGCTTCACCAAAACAGGAGAGGGCACCACCAGAAAGTCTCTGAGTGACATGGTGACAGAGTGGGCCACCACAGGAAAGCGCTCACACAAACGACCCAGGCCCTGAACACAAACATAGACAAACTAATTTGTGACTCTTAGTCTTGAATTCACCATCTTACAGGTGATGAATCACGCTGACAAAATTTTAGCCCATTAAAGAAATGACTCCTCTTTGGCCAAGAGACGGCTGCGACATTGGCTTGATTAAGTTTCGAAAAATATACAGGAAAGCACAACTGTTCTCAATCAGTTCAGTCCCACATTTTATCCACACTTCTTTATGTGGTTCTTAAAAAGGAGGATGGCATGAGAGGAGGGAAGGTGGATAAAAAAATTCAAGCAGTAACTTGTTACCTGTAAGCAGCAAATGAGAAGGGGCATGTGAGCGATGATGACTTTACTGGATGTCTTAGACTGCAGCTTCTCTGACAGTTTGGTGCAAAGGTTCTCAGCTCCTAGAGAAAAAAAAAAGAGAGAAAACAGAGGAACTTTTCAGAGATGACTTCTAAGACAGATTACTTCCTGTCTGAATGAACCAAAGTCTCACCCTGCTCCTCAGTTACAGCCCAAACCATGAGGTCCACACAGGCAGCGTTGGCCTGACAGCGCAGTTTAAGTGGGCTCAGTTCACTCTGGAGGTACTCAACGTCGTGCAGGATCCTCTGCAGCTCAGACTGGCTGCTGCTGAACTGCTCCAGCACAAAGTCATGAACCTCCTTCACATAGTCTGTCTGAAGGTCTGGAGAACACAGAAATACAGCGTTATTTCCAAGAAAAACTTGTGACTTTAAAGGGCTAAATTTTGGAATAATTTGAAGAGAGAGAAACCGGATTCTTCACCTTTCAAATTGTACAGGGTGTCTCTCAGCATTTTAAAGATGGCCACATACAGAGGATCACTGAAGGTTTTGTAGTACAGATGAAGACCAGGATTCAACTGTCAATGAAGTAAAAGAAATGTGTCAATGAACCAGCGGTGTCAAAAAAAGAGAGTAAACAAACATCTGCAGTGATTTAAGTAGTAATACCTCCATAAGTTCTGCCAAAGAGTCATCCAGTGATTTTAAAAAGGACTCAGACACAAACTGTTCAACCTGTTCAAGAGAAGGAAGAAAATCAATTTTCACTTTTTAGACACGATAACTACATGTATGCGGTCTGCTTTTCCTTTTGATGCATTGACTCTGCCGCCATGGTTACTGCTGACCATGTGAAGGAGCTGTCTGAGCATATCCAGAGGGACATGAAACTCTCCAGAGCTGCTGCCAGTGAAAAGAGGGGAGACAGAGAAGCTGGAGCTGATGGTGGAGAAGTAGTAATCAGGGTCCACTGCACTGCCATCGGGGAGGTATGAGCCTGAAGAGGAAAGGAAATAACTCTTAAAGAGTGTTCTTCAGCGAGTTTTAAAAGTTTCCTGAAAGCCCAACATGCTCAGCTGCTTCTAACTTACCTTCAAAGTACTGTGCAGAAGGATCACCTGGTGAGCTGGGGGTGAGGCCTGCTCTCTCTGGACTGGCCTAAAAACAAAGAAAATTTTGAAAATATGTGGTTGTGCTTCCTTGTTTTTACATAGGTCGTCAGGTTTGTCACCTTGCCTGTTTAACTTCCTAACCATTAATACCTGCTGTGACACACTGGACCCTGAGGAGCCTTTATGTCTCAGAGTGTCTCCCTGACACACTGTGAGCAGAGAGCTTGGCAGGATGGAACGGAAATCATTGAAGGATCTCCGACGGGCAGTATCACTATCATCGCCTGTGGGCAGCCCAGGTGCAACTGGCCGAGGGAACAGCTTGGACAGCAAAGGCTCATCAGTGTTGCTGTATCGGCCAAATGCTCGGGCAACGCCGAGCAGCATGGGTACAGTGTACCTGCACAGGTATTCTGTAAGGAAAAATGATAAAGAAAATAGGAAATATCAGTACCTAAAACAGCTAAGTAAGACACAAAGGAATCATGGGTGTTTGTTTTGTTAGTACCTTTATCATGAGCCTCTGGATTCTTGCAGATATCTTGCAGCACCTGCATGATGTCCATAACCGCCTCCAGGATCTGATAAAGATGTTACATCATCACATACACATTCAAGATGAAATTTGCTTCGCTGGAAAAATAGAAGACAGCAGTCTTTCCAGGGTATACAGAAAGTCACAGGAACATCTATCAGATCCTGACTGAATAAAATGTTATTGATTAGTCATCTAACCTTTAATATGTCACAAATAAAGGTTTGTACAAACACACACCTGTCCTCGTAAGGTCTCATCACGTTCAGCAACATCTGAGAGAAGCGTTACAAGACAAAAGCTGAAGTTCTCTGCAACAGGAAGGGTTTCTGCAAGAGAGGAAGTTCACCTAATATTAAACAGTAACATCAATGATACTTAAACACACAGTACAGTACAGATAATTATATGAATAAACATTAGAGGATATATTTATATTTAACACAACAGTAAAATCGCAGGTGTGTCTTTACCTCTACCTTTGCGTTCTGAGCTTTCTTCAATCCACTGAACTTTAGGAAGCCCTTTCAGCAACCCAAGCAGGTAGGGGACGATAGCATCTTTGTGCTGCAGCGGAAGTTTTACATAGCATGTTACACAGACAGTTACAAATTCACTGTCAGCGCAGAAGTACCATAAAGTGAAGAGGTGAGTAGGTAAAATGTTTACCTGCAAGTTTGACTCTACTAGAAAAATGCCCAGAGCAATGACAGCATCTCTCCGCCTCTCATCCAGCTGGAAGACTCCTCTGAAGTCCACAGGGCACATGCATTGTAGCTTCTGGACCTGAGGGAGGACAACACGTGGTTCTCAGTTGATATGTACTGAAAGCATCATCTTTGATGTTGCATATTTGGATAATGCAATCTTTTTTTTTTAAGTGCAGAATTTACCTGCCCACAGGGATTAGACAGACTCATTGTTCATGGCTGGTTCCATTAGCAGTAATGATTCTGTCGACCTAGATGGGGCTTCAGGGATCGAGCCAAAAACCTGCCTCTGGCAGTAATTAACCTAATGCTAGAGGGTCGGACGTACACTCAACTTAAGAACCATTTAAAAACAGAGTGAGACCACAGTGCCTACGTTTCATCTGTCCCTGGATGCAGAGGATCTTTAAAACTGATAATGTAGGAAACAGGGTCATGAAGGGAATTTAGTAAAATACTATGATCACACCTTCCATGGAAAAATATTGACACGCAATTTTAAATGATCGTGTCAACTCTGTTATGGTTGTCAGAGCCAAAAAATATAAAAAAGGGATTTAGGCTTTCAGCAGGCTATGTGCCAAAGCTCCGCCTTGATACAACCTAAGCTTCTTACCGAGCCAGAAAAACCTTGTCAATGGAAATACAAAACATTTTAATGAAAAGGTTGGAGTTGAACCAATAGGATACGTCAATCTCACATCACATCACATCACACAGCTGCTATCAAACCGGTAAAATATAACATGTTCATCACTACAAAAGGCTGTTCTGACATCCACTGGAGGAGGCTTTGTACAAAGTATGAGGCCGGTGTGCTGAAGCACAGGTGTGAAGGTGTGAAGTTTCCTACTCAGACATTCAAAACTACAATCAGTTACCAGTTTATTAGGTACACCTGGCTAAAACGAACACTGTCTAATAAACAGTCCTGGAATACATCCTCCTTCAAAGCTCCTGTTACCTCAGAGTTCAAATACAGTGCACACAGCACAGTACAGATGGCAGCTTCACTTTATTTCACACCATTCTGAAAATAAATAAATACACAATACACTTTCTGCTGGTCGACCGATGGCTCTGTTGAAATGCATAGGGACAGAACTGAGTGATACAGGACTGCAGCACCTTTTGTCATAACACAGAATAAAATATTGTGAAGATCTCAGTCGCCCAGTTTGTGTTTCTATGAAAATGAACAGACGACAAAGTTTCCAGTAGCCGCAGTTTTCTGTGTCATCCTGTCTATGAAAGTTAGAGGTAATAAGCTAGTTAGAAAAGCGCATTCACTTTAAAGGGAAAATGTACAGGACTGGGACATAACGTGGCAGCTTTTCTTGTTTTTACCCATCAAGTCTTCAACGTTAACCGAAGAGATTAACTGCGGGTTAAACACAGCTAACGTTAGCCGACGTTAGCCAGCTCGGAACTCAGATACAAATACTGTTTGGCTCGAATGCGCTTTTAAATCTCGAAATTGCGCCGTAGTTCAAACGTTGACACGATAAAAGACATGTCTGCGGTGTTTTCAGATGCATAACACAAAGCACAAAGGTCGAAAAGCGAAGTTAAACACGGGCCTTGGTCTCACAGACTCTTTGACAGGTATTAGCTTGTTACTGTCATTAGCTGCCGCCGTGTAACTGTAACGTTACCTTGTCTATCGGTGCCTGTCGGTGAGCCGCCAGCGACCGAGCCAAAGACAAGACGGTGTTGAAGTAAAATCCCCTGCTGCCTCCTCCATTTAGAGACATGTTTTAAAGGTGCCTTAATACTGCTGCACAAACACAGACATCTTCTTTCATTCGTCCCGAAGAGGAGTCCGCACTGACAACTACGGCAAGCGCACGGTCCCAAAAGCGCAAATCAAGGTCACGACGCAAGAACGCTAAGAAGCACAAAACTCTCTTATATAAAGCAACTAATGATTATTTTATAATGATATTATGTTTTGTCAAACCAATAATCCAAACCTCAACATTAGAAAAAAATAAAAAAAAACCAAAATCAAAATCAAAAGCAGAAATAAACACAACAATGTTAACAGTCTGATCCAATGTTTATTTGTGAGCATACATATTAGAATTCATTAGACCGAAGGCACAACACTGGGTTCAGCTACAGCAAATTGTTCATGTGATAATGTGAAAACTCCAAAGATATTTAACTGTCTATGAGATGGGTCTACATGAAGGCAAGGCCCAGTTTAACGTGAAGCTGGAAAAGTTAGGTCAAAGTAAACATTGTGTATCCTACACAAAGACCGGGTGATGAACAAAAAAAAAAAATCAAATTAAAAAAGAAAAAAAAAATCATTGCACTGCACGTAAACATGCCAGACTCACAAGCTACAACTTCAGTCTATAGCATGGCATTATATTTCTGAGCAGCAGTTGGCACATTGGGTTGTCAGTTGAAGTAAGAAGTGAAGGCAACTAATATAATATTTAAAAATTAAAAAACAGAATCTGAAAAGCTGCAATAAAAGCTATCCTAAACCACATCCTCCATGGAATGAGATGTAAGGCACTATTAATGGCATTTCTCCAACAGGCATCTGTATGAATTCAAGGCAATATAAAATTCTGAAGCAAAAATTCACACTAACAGTTACGATGGATTGAGAAGATGTGAACTCATCTCAGATATATTTCAGATGCTGTCTAGAATTAAACATCCGGCACCAGTGCAGATTGTGCGACTGAGTACACTATTTAAAATAATCTATAGTGACCAAGTACCTTAAACATTCAATCATTCTTAATCTCAAAAGATCTGAAAATGAATCATACATCACGTAGGCACTTTTTAGAACATCAGTCTAGTAAGTTAATTGACTAAAACAGCTCTGCAACGTAAAAGTGAACCCTCTTTACACCACTCAGCCTCCGTTTTGTGGAAATGTGCATTTCTAAGTTGAGTATCTCTGTTGCTCCTACAATCTTAATTATTGTGACAATTGTGATTTAAGGCATTTAGTTCTTAATGTACATTAACCTCTGCAGCATGTGACATCTGAATATTAATTATTCCAGGTACTGAATGAAGTAACAGTTTTAAACAGTCTATCAAAAAAAAAAAGAAAAAAAATCTAAATATATGCAGATAAAGAGGGATTTAAAACATTTGATCTCTGGTATAATCTCTCATTTTCAATTACAATTTCTTTGTGTATAGGTCCGAGTCACATTATGTTGGGTTGAGTATCTGTTTTTTGATTCTGCATACAGCATTAGTATAACTGAACTCAAAGAGCTGTAACTGTGACTGTGAGGCACATTTCTTTGTGCTGACAGTGTTCCCATTTTTCTGGTGAAGCAGATCTAAATAAATGCCCTGTTCCTTTCCCTGAGCTCTTAAGGAACTCCCCACTTCTGGAATTTTAGAAAAAAAGAGCAGGTGTTAGTGGTGACAACGCTTCCACTCATAATATATAAATAAAATCAAGAACATACCCCTTCCTGTCTTTCTGAAAATTACTTGGAGGTAGATATTAGAACCTAGAAGCAGTGTTTAAGGAGACTGGTGTGGGACTCGACCTGGTTTATAGTGTGGATGGCCTGTCCTAACACTCCTGCTTGTGTAGCACCAGGGTGCCCATTTCAGTCCGTCTTCCAAACTATGTTCAGGACCTTCACGACTTCCTCATAGATTATGAAGACTATGGCCACGTCCATACACACCCGACCCAGCCGAGGAATAGTACCTTTGTAGAACCTGAATGGGATAAAGGGAGAGAGTGTACATGCTGTACGCAATAATACCCGGTAAAGGTCTCAAAGTAGCTACTTACAAAGGTTCTATAGAAATACATTATCACAGAAACCCTGCCGCGTAAACACAGCTCAAACTGAATATAACATCACATCCACGCTGCTAAAGAACTTACGCCATTGGTCCCTCGTGCTTCATGATCTTAACGGCACAGTCCAGTGTGCTTTTGTACTTGTGAGCTTCGAGACCCTGTTGAGTGACACACACTGTACATGTCAGTCACTAAGCTCAGGGTGGAATCATGAGATTGTAAGAGGTGAACACGTTCTTCAACCAACCTGCATTCTGGTTTTAATGACATCCAGGGGAGTGTTTCCAAACACACTGGCAGCACCAGCAGTAGCTCCAAATAGTCCAGTTAACAAAGGGTTAATGGGTTTGTTGGGTTCATCACCTTTGAGTAAAAAAAAAGTATTTGGTTATTTGGTTGCAAACATCTTCTTCAACTTCTGTTGATTATAACAATGGGGAACAGTTTACTCACTCACGCACCTTTGTACCAGTTCCTCAGTGAAGTCATGACATAGAAGCGGATGGCCTGGTTGGAGCCTTGCTTCAGGACAGTGGCTGTTAGGCCCTGATAAGTCCCCTTCAGTCCTGGACATACATCAGTTTTATCAGTGCTCCATCAAAAGAATAACTGTCACAACTTTCTGTTTCATGTCAGATTCACCAACACTTATATTAATAAAACTTTCAGGTGTAACGAGGCTGAGGAAGAATATTATCCTCTAAATAATGGATGTGATGACTTAAATAAAGTCATTTCCTTTATTCCTGTAAAATCATTATGTAGTGGAGATGGAACAGTAGGTGGCAGTATATGACCCTGCACAAATAAAGCAAGTCATCCTCACCTTCAGATCGAACGATCTCCCTGACCCCATGGAAGAATCCTTTGTACTTTGGGTTTGCTGATGTCTGATCGTGGATGAATTTGACCTAGAATGACACATAACAGTGGTTAATAAAGTCCACAAGTCAAAGTGTCAAAGAATCAGAACAGAAAATAAGTGAAGTAGCTCTTAAAGTTTGACGCCTGCTGTGTTTCGCTGACAGTACTGCTATGAGCAACTCTCAAAATCACATTAGACATGTTTTATTTGCATGGACATAAAACGGTTAGAGCATGAGGAGGATGGGATGAGTGTAATGAGAGCTCATGAGAGAGCTGCTGAGCTAAGTAGCATCGTTCTGTTTTGTTTTTTTTTACCTTAACTGTCTCCATAGGACAGACTACGACCACAGCCTCCGCGACTCCAGCTCCAAGGCCACAGAGGAATCCTCGCTTGCTGTCTAGTTTACCGTTCTCATCACGCATCTTGTTACTGAGGAACTCAAACATCCCAAATCTGTAGAAATGAATGGAGAATAAAAACATGATTAATAACCAAAAATGTTTGACTAATCCTCCCTGTTCAACACTTTAAAACCACTTAAATCAGATGACTTGTTTGAAAGTTGCACCAAATTATAATTAAAGAAGTTTTGTTTCACACGCGTGGCAGCCACACCTGCCATCATAATGGAGGAATATTACTTACATAATGCATGACTGATCTCTTCATAAAGTGTGTGTGTGTCAGGTTGGAAGGCTGCAGTACCTGACAGCTGCTTTAGGTATGGAGCCGTACAGCAATGAGCTCAGACCCCTGTAGAGACCCCTCACCCCATGACTGTTCACTGTCTGCTTCACACAGTCAGCTGTAGGAGAAAGGGAGGAAGAGAGAGAGGGGAATAAATGAAAGACGACGAAACAAGTACGATGAAAAAGAGGAAAGTTCACATAATCAGTGGCTGTGTTATAACATCCTGCTTTAACAGTTTGTTGTTAAAAGCCAAGAACAGTGAATGTCTGGGTTCCACTTGTGTCTGTTGCAGCCTGAAACAACAGGCCTTCATACCGAGTTTCCACACACAAACATGGTCTGTGCCAAAGTTCACCGGATAACAAAGACCAACTTACTACACAAACACACAACTGTTCGTTAGAGTTTGTACTCAAATCTTCATTAACACAGTGTCTGAACTTACTATGGACCATTTATCAAAGAAGATAGTAAAGCTAAAGGAAAGTGTAGTGTTGAAACATCAATTCAGTTAATTGAGAAGGATATATGTATAGAATTAGTCAGAATGTGAGTTGACCACATTTACAGGAGTAGTAGTGACGCAGCTCTCGCATCTGTCCACAAACAGTTAGCTTAGCTTAGCATAAAGACTGGAGGCAAATGGAAACAGGTAACATTTTTTTCAATAACTAATTAAACAGTTCAGGTAAGACAAAAAAAAAAACAAAAAACATAAACTCACCGATGCCTTTGTATTTGGGAGGATTTGCCTTTTCATCGAGCTGCAGCTGCGTTTTAACGTACTCAGTTGGGAAGGTGATGCAGATCTCTATGCCTCCTGCAATCCCACCTGAAATATCAGAGAAATGCTCCAGTAAGCACAGGCTGATTTTAACAAAAGAGCCTAGAAAGCAAAATGCTGCTTTTCAGGAAAAACAAACAAACAAACAACAGCATTCCTGTGAAAACTGAATCAACACACCAAACTCCTACAACCAGTTACTGGCTGTAATTAATTACATGTTAAGGTAATGCCACAATATCCATACAGTATTATTCACATTTGATAATAATAATAACAACAAAACTGTATTTATAAAGCACGTAATACAAAAAGATGCAGTACAACATGCTTTAAAAACAAACACAAAACATGCAAGAAACAGGATCATTAAAAAAGCAGAAAGAATATTTTTAAGAGACAAATACAAGACATAAGACACTGTTAAATGTTTGATACTGATATTGTGAAGAAATGAATGAGATACTAGATAATACTGTGGTTCAGTTCAAAGTGATGAGATGAGTTTTAAGTTTTCCTTTAAAAGTTGTGAGCAAGCTGCACATTAGTGCAGATATCCGAGGAAATCTACACTGTACATGTTTAAGCATGTTTCAGCTACAGTATAGATCAGCTCCACCTTAAAATCCTCGCTGTCACACATCTGCCGTTCAACAGCAAACACGCAGTCTGCAGCTGATTGGCTCGGCTGATCGGTGCGATACTGCCCACAGATACTCCCCTCAGCCCTGGTTCAACTCAAGGGGGTGTGTGTGTTATACAGGCCTCCAGTTGCAAGTTAATGTTAAAAAAAACACACCAGCACATTTGTGCAGTACTGAAAACAAAACATACACACAGGACTGAAAAAGTAAAGACTTTAGATGTTAAGTTTTTACACAAGCTTGAATGAATCCTCACACATTTAAAGAAGGGCCTTTAACACGCACTCTTTTTACCAAAAATGTCATGCAGGGAAAATCCAACGTTCCACTGCTACCAGCCTCCATTCAGACATGTAGGTCAGGCTGAACGTGCACGTACAATCACACGATTACAGGCTGACAAATCACTGTTTTCACTAAAACATCAAATGCATTTTGGCTGCACAACTGAGGTTCTAACAGTGCTGGTTATGACACACCCAGGCATTTCTTTGGTTAGAGGCTGTCTTTACAGCTGGAGCTGTACCTACAAATTAAAGCTTGAATCAAAAACACAGTCCACATCATCATCTGCAAACAGGCCTCCGTGCACTACCTGCATTATGTCCGGATATTCAAGCTGGAAAAGATACAGAACCAGTTTATCAAGTCCACCGAGTAAGGACACTTGAACAGGTATTTTGAAAGTGAGTGAGGGAAGAGGGGTTCACTCATTTACTCCAGTTTACTACAGTGTGTGTAGTTCTTCAGAGCACACTTCATTGCAAACGGCCACAGGTGAAGTTTCACCTCTGGAAAAGTGGAGGCGACAGGATTTTGTCATGACGAAAAGCACTGGTGTGATGGGTAAAACTAATGATGACAACACTGTTAGTGCGACTGGTTCCACCTGTGCTTTACCTGCTGTGCTGCCATGAAAAAGGCCTGTTGTGTCACGTTTAACACACCTGTATCAAACACATCATCTTTTACATTAATGTCTCAAACACTTTAGACAGAACATGTGACTGCTGTGTAATAATCATCATGCATCCTCTAAATTAAGACAAAGTGAAGTGACTGTGGGTGAAGTCTGTAAAGACCATGAACCAGATAAAGCTTCTGTGAAAATGACTCCGTTTTTATGTTTACATCTGATGCTGATAAAGTTTTATTGCACTTTTTAAAGGAATAGTTTGGCTTTTTGGGACATATTCACTTACTTGGCCAGTTAGTTTAGTTTATTAAGCTTAGCTTAGCTTAGCTTACTGGGCTAAGCTAACTGGCCAGGTTTGGTGCAGATCAGTTATGTGCTTTTTGCATAATCCTGCTGACAAACAAACAAACCAACAGACACAGGTGAAAACATCCCCTCCTCAGCACAGGTAAAGATGACCCCAGGGTTAACCACACCTGAATATTGACGCTGTCTGTTCCAGTGAGGATTAGTGGTTTTCTGATAAAGCCTTTGCATGTGATCTCTCCTTTCTCCTGGGACCTGGTCAGAGCTGCATTGTCATCCTTTAAGCTCACACCTCTATCAGCTGTTCGTATGATTTTGAGTTGTCCTTACGTGTCATGGTGACCACCCGCTGCATTAGGACCATAACACGTGATTAAACAGGACATAGCATGGAAAACCATGTCGACCGTGCATGCTCCTTTACAAAAGGCCCTGAACTCGACTTGTGACAGCCATGTTGTAACCCCGGCGAATGTGTGCAGGGGCTGACAGTGCAATGTGCTTTGTCACCATGGCTCATGACGCTGAACAGGAAGATCCAGGCCCCTGAGAACAAACTAAAAGGTCACCAGGTCAACAGAAAACAACCATGCAAACTGCTGACAGTGATGTGAGTAAAATTTAGAGCCAACCCAGCTTTTCAAGTTAAATATGATCAAAAACATAGCAGATTCAGCTGCAGTGCGGCTGTCGGCTCTTCCTTACATCCTAATGATGTTGCAATGTTATCAGTAATGATTGCCCTGTATCATCTGTCACTGATTGACTTAAGAGACTGGCTGGAAATCAGAGTTCCTATCAGCCAGGTTACTGTGAAAGGGGTCTGTGCTAAATTCTATGAGTCCCAGGACATACCAGGGTGTCCTAGCCTCAGCCCCAAGCCAAGATTTGCTACAGCAGGCGGAGATTATCTGTCCGGGCAGGCTTAGTAAAACCAGTGTCTGAAGACACTTGATAAGTTTATGAATGAATCTAGACTAAAGCTAAAGATTTTGTTCCAAGTTTCTTCAGGCTTCACCAAGTGCATGAATTTATTTATATCATATCTGTCGCTCCTTTACAGCTGTATATAACAATGATTCCCAATAATGTCATAGTATTCATTAAACAGAAAACCTGGATCTGAATAAGATGCAAAAGAAATGAGGGGAAGGATTAATCCTTAACCCTTAGGATTAACTTTTAGCTAAAAACACAACAGAGACCTGCAGATTGTCTGCCTTTCAGAGGAGCCCATCACGGTTCTGCTGCCCCCGGGGCACAGTCCCTTCCATATGCATGTCAGATAAGTGTGATATCAGAGAGCAGTGCTGCAGCCGAGGCCTGTGACCACATCTGCAAACACACATTCAGCGCTAAAACTTGCAGAGAAGTTTCGCTGGCGCCTCCGTGGAGAGACCCGCTCCCGCCCCACGCAAACTTTCCCTACCTGCCAGAATCGCTTTCCCCGGGTGCGTGAGTTTGGTTTTCTCCGCCGGAGCCGCAGCGGCCAAACACTGGGGTCTGTGAAACGGGCTCACGAAGCTAGTTTGTCCAAACATGACTGCGATCTCCCGGCCAAACTTTTTTTTTTTTTTTTTTTTTTCCGGTACGGTCGAGCTCAGTTGCCGCAAACCCAGGGAGCCTTCACGCCTTCGTGCAGTCCCGGTGCTTTGTGCAGCAGGAGTCGCGGTGCGGACATTCAAAGGCCGAGCGGGCGCTGACCATTGGACTCTCGGCGCTGGTCCGTGGTGTGTACTTTGACAGTGAAGTTATCAACATGTCACACACACCGAGGCTGATAGCGTCGAGTCAGTGTTCATTCGGGGCGGGGCAGGGCCCCCCCCCTCCAACACGGAAAGCGCCATGTTTTTCACAAACATTTTAAGGAGGACCGAAGCGATTCTCTGCCAGAAGCCGCCACAGGCTTCTCATTCGCCGGCTGCTCGTGCTGAAGGGGGCGCTGTTTGTTTGCAGTTAGTTCTCACAAATAAAGGGAGGAAAACATCATTAACTACAATTTACATTCACTTTGTCTATCACATGAACGTAAATTTTTTACATACAAATGAAACGTGAGTTTAAAAAATACAACATATTGTTGAAGATTAAAACCAGTTTAAGAACCTACGAGAGAACCTCGCTGCTGAATCGACTCTTCGGTCGAGTTTCGCACGAGCACCGCGCATGCTCCGTGTGTCTCCTTCATTGTGCCCTGTCCCCGTTATAGACCGTGCTAAGCTAGGCTAGCTGTCAACCCACGGAGCAGCATCACGCCAGGGACTCTCCGGGCTCTGCAGACTCCCTTAGCACACGCCTTCGCACCGGTAAGAGCACTCGCACCGCTGCTCATTGATCTCCATCACAGCGCCGGGCTTTATAGTCAGCTCTTCGCTTAATTGCGCCTTTGGTAACGTTTCTGGTCAAGGTTAGCCACACACCTAGCATGTTGGGAGGTTTAGCTGACCGTAGCTGTGTTATGTAATGTTGTTTAGCCTGGTAATGCACAGTCTAATCCGTGGGTGATGGGTCTCCTGCGTGATAGTGCAGAGATTCAAAGCTGTGTCGGTGACCACGCATTTAGCGACTTTATCAGCCTGGTTTGCGGCTCGCTGGCCGGCCGTGGGGGAGGGGGGGGGGCAGTTATATTACTGTGAACATTAGTCTGTCTCCTGTTCTTGTCCCTGCAGCTCAGGCAGCTAGCTAACTGTCAAAGTCCCCACACCTCTTTCACCGGCCCATCTGTTGTCCTTTGTCCCTGTGAGAGATGCATGTAGCATCCAGCATGTGTTAATGGCAGAAAAGACAGTTGTTAGGCGCTGTTCATTTGTCTAATCCAGCTGAAGAACATCTGAAATAATTGTGGATTTGTCTGTAACAGCACTGGTCCGGTTTTAGGGTGAGGTGCCGGGCCCTTTCTCTTTACAACCTTGAGATGTATTGACCACAATGGAAGAGGGCCTTTTGTTCTGCAGCTTGGCTCTTATTTTCATACATCTCTGTGCACGTTTGGGCTCACAGCCTGGGTCAGACGTATTTCATTTTATGGTGCATTTCTTTCTTGGATTTTTAGATGCAGATGCAGAGCCCGGTTGCTGTTAGCCTCCCAGCTGCCTCTGAAGGAACAGCTTGTTCCCTTGATCCCAATGTGCAGTCATATGACAGTTATTACATTGATCAGGCATAAACCACGGAGACTTTGATGGGTTCTCTCTGCCTTCGTTCAGCATCAGTTCTGCCAGTTGTTCAGCATCGAAAGGATCAGTAATGATAATGACAGAGCATTTGCTTTAGTGCTAAATCAGTGTAGCGGCTGGGTGAAGGGCATCGCCTTCATAAGTCTTAAAAAGCATTGAACACAATTCCCTCAACAAAAGGCCTCAGTGGGTATTAAAAAGTCTTGAATATTTTTTATTTTACTTCTACTTTTAATCCATCCATCGATTTTCTGCTGCTTATCTGGGTCCAGGAATTAGGAACCTGTGAAGTACTGACAACAGATGTGATATAAATACTTAATAGGCCTTATTGTCCACACTGGGTTTCCCTCATTCTTTGACTGGTACGATATGAAAAAAGTAAATTTGGTGAACACTGCTGAGACCCTGAGTGTAGCAAGGTGAAAATGCATGTTCCAGTTCTGTTATTCAGTGACTTATAAAAGCTGGTGGTTTAAATAGTCACACTGCTGACTTTATCTTCTCCAGCACAATGGCTGTCCCTCCTTCATACTCAGACCTGGGCAAAGCCGCCAAGGATATATTCAGCAAGGGCTATGGTGAGTACTGTTTTAGCCTTTTAGCCTCTTTTCAGTCTGACCAGCTGTAATACACTTATTCAGTGTGATCAGTGAAAACCTTTAATATTGGTGTCAGCTTCCACCAAAGATGAAATAAAGCATGTGCCTTTAAAACGTGGTGTAATGAAAATCAAGTATTGCTGGATGTGCTGGTCTTTATGCTAAGCTAAGATAATCATCTCCAGGTTCCAGCTTCATATTTACCTACAGACATAAGAGTCAAATCAGTTCTCTTTGTGAATAAGCTTATTTTCCAAAATGTCAAACTATTCTTTTAAATCTATGTTTATCTGTATTTGATTATAATCCACCAGGCTTTGGTGTCGTGAAGCTGGACCTCAAGACCAAATCGCAAAGTGGAGTGGTGAGGACACATTCTTGTTTTGAAGTTCTTGTCATTCTCTGCCTGCCTTCTCTTAGCAGTCCTGCTGCAGTCTCTTACCCTCACCTCCCTCCACACCACCGCAGATCACACTTACACTTCGTGCCCTTTTTAATTGCAGTAATTGAACTCCTGCTGTAACCTGGAGCGTGAAGGTTTCTAGGTTGACGATTGGCCGATGCAGACGTGCTCGGCTTAATCTGTGCTCTGTTCTAGAGAAACATGACAGACCCACAGGTGTGTGTCTGTGGCCTGTCTGTCTCTCTGCCTGCCCTTCCTAACCCCTGCTCTGTCTCCATGCTGCTGCCCTCTGTACTGGACCACTCGTGCTCTAATGTAGATGGTAAGATCGGCGTCAGAGCCGAGAGCTCTGATTATCATATATTATTATGTGATTTGGAAAGAGATCATTTTCATTTGGTTTTCTGTCTTATTTATTTACGTCATCCTTCTTACTCATTGTTTCTTTGTTGCTATCATGGTCCGTATGTTGTTGTTTTTTTTTTTTGTGTCTTTGTGATAATCATTCATGATATTCATAGCATGAATAGTGTAGTAGCATTTCACAACCTTTCCTTTCCATGTTCTGTCACATCACTCTCACTCAGATCTAACTTCTAACTTTTCTTTGTGATTTTTATTTCTTTCTGAGGATGTCACTGAGTCAGTTTAGTTTTCAGATTTTATTCTTAGCTAATCTTTCAGTTATCGTCTTGATAAATCAGTTCATCCTTTTGTCTGTAAAATGTCAGAAGATGGTGAAAAATGTCCAGCGCTATTTCCTAAAATCCAAGGTGACATCTTCAGATGTTTTGTCTGAATAACTGTTAAAAACCTGAATATATAGAAACCTTAGAATTTAGATTACCTAATTCATCCCATTTTAATCGCTACACATAAATCAGCTTTTTAGACAGATACGTTTGTACGGCAGCCTGTGAGTGAAATATATCCAAATTTGGTGGATTGATTGGCACAAAATGTTGTTCAGACATTCGTGGTCCCAGATGTTGAACTGTACTGAAGTGATCCTCTGACTTTTTATTTTGCACCATCATCAGTTTCAACGTTTAACGTCCATCACTTTGGTTTATGATCAAAAAGCTGCAAAACTAACGGCCTCAGCTGTGCTTTGTGTTTCTTTTCTTAACTGCTCCAGAGGTGCTGATTCAACTGTGTGATCATTTTAGAGGATGTAGTTTGTGCTGCTGTTGATCTCGGTGTGTTTCCCGTCTCTGCTGTCAACGAATAAAAGGCAAAAAAAAAGTCAAGCTTTAATATAAATCGTCGCAAATAAGAATTTAAGTTAAATTCTCCAGTCAGGCAGGTACAGGTACAGTTTGTTACACCTGTGTCAGTGAAATTTAACATCACAGCTGAAATATTCATCAGATTTATCAGTGTGGTCTTCTGTCCATTTTCTGTCTGTCATGTGTTACTGGTGTCTTGCATGGATTTACGAATTTATTTATGAGTTTGGTCTCAGTCGTGGTCAGCACGACTCTCTTTCTCTGTCTCATTTATTTTTGGATATTCTGTAAACCAACTCTCTTCACTACTTCACGTTTTCACACTTTCAGTCAGTTAATCGTCCCTGATTGACTCTGGTGCACTCAGGCTTTGTCCTTCTCGTCCTCCGTTCAGGAGTTCAACACATCTGGATCCAGTAACACAGACACGGGGAAGGCCTCAGGGAGCCTGGAGACCAAATACAAGATGAAGGAGCTGGGTCTGAGCTTCAACCAGAAGTGGAACACAGATAACACACTGGCCACTGAAATCACTGTGGAGGACCAGGTGTGTGTGTGTGTGTGTGTGTGTGTGTTCAGATTTGATAAAAACACTTTAAGTCTTTCATTGGTGTGTGGTTAAAAAGCTGTTGACACAAAGTGTTAACTTTACCTGCAGCTGGCTCAAGGACTGAAGGTTGCCTTGGACACGTCTTTTGTACCAAACACAGGGTGAGACTACGTTTATTTGTATGAATGAGTGATACCGTGCCTCATGGGATTACAGGGAACAATAAACTGTGGGTCGGGCCTGGGAGATGGAGAACACTCGTTTTTCTGAAGCTCGTCTTTAAATCACATTTCTTTTTCTAAATGACAGTGGAGGTTAATCTGTCGTTAAACCTCTTTCACTCATGTGTTTGTCTCTCAGAACACGTTCTGAAATGTCCATCTTCAATCATTTCGTTTTAAATCAAACAAACAGGATGAAATACTGAATTAACTGGATATATCAGAAATAAACAACATCACCACTTATTCATTAATATTAGAGGATGAGAGAGAATCAAACATCTTTTTTTTTTCAGTAAGAAAAGCGGGAAGCTGAAGACGGGCTACAAGCGTGACTACGTGAACCTGGCCTGCGACGTTGACTTCGAGGGTCCCATCATCCACGCTGCCGCTGTGCTGGGCTATGAGGGCTGGCTGGCCGGCTACCAGATGGCCTTCGACACGGCCAAGTCCAAACTGGCCCAGAACAACTTCGCCCTGGGGTACAGGGCTGGAGACTTCCAGCTGCACACCAATGTGTGAGTTCTCCACAGCTGTATAACATTTTCTGTGGCTCTGGAGGAATCTGAAAGACTTGGACGTTAACCAGGCAGGGAGAGGCTAATGAAAAGAGGCTGTCAGTTGCATTATGGGAATTCTGGGAACCAGTGTTTTTGGAGTTTATCTCTTGCAGGATAAAAGTCAGGATGTCTCGGCCTCTGTTGCACTGATTTTAAAACTTAAACGGTGTCCTACCAAAATAACATCTCTGATCGTCTTCTCTCTCTCAGTAACGACGGGACCGAGTTTGGCGGCTCCATCTACCAGAAGGTGAACGACGAGCTGGAGACAGCGGTCACTCTGGCCTGGACCGCCGGCAGCAACAACACTCGCTTCGGCATCGCTGCTAAATACAAGCTGGATAAAGACGCCTCTCTGTCTGTGAGTGCTCCAGCTGATCGTTTACAGCCCTGTGATGAAGGCAGATTCTCACAAATTCATTTTGCTGTTTCTGTTTCATGTCTTGTCCTGTTTCTCCCTGAAGGCCAAAGTGAACAATGCCAGTCTGATCGGAGTAGGCTACACCCAGAGCCTCCGGCCAGGTAGGCTCCCGTCTCCCTGTGCTGTTCTCACCCAAGCAAACGTTTAGAGTCGGTGTTTGTGAATGCAGCCCCTGGTTATTTAAAAAAAAACGTCTGTGTCTTGTCGCACCCCTGGGAGTCCTTTTCACTGCTGAAGGCAGTTCAGAGAGAAACCGAGAAGAGCAGGTGCTGACACCTGATCTGTGACCTTCGCTGTACCTCAGGTTTCATACATGGAACAAAGTAAAATATGTTATCTTCCATCAAACAACGTTTAACAACTGAACTGAACAAAGTTTCATCATAATTCTTCAAATCGCACCAGTTTACCAGTGAACATCTTCCCTAACGTACTAACAGCAGTTGGTGATTTAATATGCACCTGATGAATGATTCTCAGACATAAGTCACCAGCTCTGCACACTGATTAGATCCTAATTAACTATACCTTGGAGACAGGTGAGTTAATTGCAGGAGTCCTCGACCAGTCAGGAGCCACTTTTAGCCTCAGGATGTTTTGTCTGTACAGACACAGAGAAAAAAGTAACCAGGTGTTTAGCACAGACTTAAACTGTAAACCTACCTTGGCGAACCCTGGAGAAACCTCTGCCGTGTGTGTGTGTGTGTGTGCGCGCAGGTGTGAAGGTCACCCTCTCAGCCCTGATCGACGGGAAGAACTTCAACGCCGGTGGGCACAAAGTCGGGATGGGCTTCGAGCTGGAGGCATAAAGGGGAGAACTGGGATCCACCAACAAAGGAGCAAAACAAAAAAAAATCCCCGAACCACACACTCCTCTGCCCTCCCCTCTCCTCACACACACACACACACACACACACACACCACCATCATGTAGCTCCCCCTCTCTGGACTCTCCCTCACAATTTTTCCCCCGTTCTCACATTTCGTGAGTGTTTCTGACAGTAACAGTCGAGTCTCGGCATCATGTTTAAACGCCCCTGACAGGAGTTGTGAGGTTGGTCCTGAAACTGACGGAGCATAGTTGTGTATTATTACAGTTTTTATGGTCACAGAAGTGACACTATTTATTTCCCTGTAGGTCTTGGATGAAGTATTCGTCGGTGTAAACGCGTAGCTCGGTATAGCTTCTGTGTTCAGCTGTTCCTGCCTTCCTAAAAAAAAAAAAAAAAAAAAAAAAGCATGTGAGGATGAAACGCAGATGCAGAGCTGAAAGCTTATTTGCTTGGTTAAAAAGGTGCTGAGTGTCTGTTTCTCTTTTTATGTTGTTATGGTTTGAACATTTTGGGCTGTTTAATCCGTTTCAGTGGACATAGGACTGAAACACTGAAGTACCGGTGGTTAAAGTTTAAAGGCAGAGGCTGATTTCTGCGCGGACTGAGTGAAGGATATTTAAAATTTGCGTTGCTTTGCAGGAACAATGAAAGTCTGCTCGGTGCAGACGCTGCTGATCCTTTGTGACTTCTCACTTTGGTAGGTGAAATCAATGTAGTGGAATCTTCTGGTTGCCTGTGTAGTTAGTTTTAATTTCTACAGTGTTGTTTTCATCTATCTGTCTCAGTCACAAAGACAGTGGGAACATTCTGCATGTTTGGTCCGTGTCGTAGGCATCTCAGCGGTTCAGTGGCACCAGTTGTCTTAACTTGATGGCCAGCTGTTTCCTCATGTTGCTCGGGGACTGCGCTCTTTGCTGTCAGGGCTCTCTGGAAATAATCTACACTCCTCAGATCTGTACATAAACAGCCGATTGTCCTCCGAGTGACTCCAGTTAACGCTTGATAGGATGATTTAAGAAGCTGTTGTTTCCCACATGACTGTCCTCTTTCTGTTTTTTTGGTAATCATGCATCAGTGTGTGTTTTCCATCTAATTAAACGATCATGATTCGAAAGCTCATTTTTCTTTGTCACTTAGACACAGTACCTCATTTTTTTCCAATGTTAACTAAGGGAATTCTAATAATAAAAAAAATGAAAAACTATCTGAAGGTTGTAAATCTTTTCTCATCCAGATTAAACGTCTTTAATCGAACAGTAAATGTAGAAATGGTTTGAAGTCAAAGGCCTTTTTCTGGATCTTTAACAGCATCCTAAGGTCTTCTTCACTCACGCACTCACGCACAAAGGAAACACACACACACACAAAAGAAGCACAAGAAAAAATTCTCAACTCTTTTTAAACAGTGTCTTTAATTTCGAGGCACAAATATTCAAACTGTTATCAGGACATTGGGTCAGTGTTGACGTACACTTCATTTCTTTGATGTGAACATACAGTTTATCAATACAAAAACATCTCTCTGTAATAAATAGACTTCAGGGACGACGTTTTCTCAGACGATGAGAAGACGATGCCTCGTGCTTTAAGCTGAAGCCGATGATCAGCCACCAGCTGCTGCAGTTCTCACTCTTATATTAAAGTGAAGCCACAGGTTTATACGTTGTAGATTATGTAGAAATATGAAATAATATGCAATCTGCTGACTGACACACGCGTTCATTAAAGTCAAGCTGCGGTCAACACGAGAAAAGAGGACTTCATCTGAACGTCCTGAAACGAGTGTTAGTAACTGATGCTTTCGAAATACCTGAACTTCCCCTTAGAAATGAATCAGTGTTGGTCTCATCTCCTTATGTCTTGTACATCAGGGTCTTGTTTTTCTATTTGAAAGCACAAAATGAACGGTAATAATTGTCCTTCACACTTTTTTCATCAGCATCACGTCTGGTTGAGCTGCCAATACAGTTATACGCTTTATCTCAAAGGGGTTAAAGGGTCAGTTCACTCAAATCCCTAATAAACTTTTACCTCTTGTAGCATCAGGTCCCGGAGAAAGTTTTGTTTTTTTTAATCTGTTCAGGTTTTTGAATAAATGTCTTTGTGATTTCTGTCTCCATCCCAACAGACAGTAGACAGTTTTTTAACGCTGTGAGCTCCATAAACAACATTTGATTCACGTCCATTGTATTTAGGTGGAGGCAGAAATCTCAAAGTCTGGACAGATTAAAACCAAAACTATCTTCATGGAGAAATAGGACCAGAGGTGAATGAGAGAATCCGTTTTTTCTGTGTGGACTCTCTGTGGACTCTGTATTTTCAAACCTTTTCACAGGATTTGGGCCTTTTCCCACAGCAGAGCCAAACGTCCTCACTGTCCTTTGTCTGTGAACAAACTGCTCTCCAAAGTTTTGGCTCTGAGTTGTGCCATTCAAGTTTTGTAACCTCTCTCAGGTCTCATGCACGGTTTCTTCATGTTCAAAGAATGTGAAGCATCCAAACATTTCCTGCTGAGCATTTCACAGCAGGTTGACTTTAGCCACCACTTGCTTGCAGCCTGTCTGGGAATATTCGTGCCCCCCCACTGCGGGGTAATATTCGATCTCCCCCGCGAGGCGCTCTATGTTGGCGTGATCCGGGTAGAACCCCTCTCGAGTCATTTCATCCAGGAAGCAGTCCATCACGTGACCCTTCTCCAAAAGGCCCAGAGGTAAGATGTCCGCCTCTGTCCACAGTGGGTGAAGCTTCTCCAAAGTGTTGTGTAACACTGGAGTCAGCTCTTTTACTAGGTTACTATGACGACCAGACGCCGTCATCGCCATAGAAATACTTGAGGAGTTGTGTAGCATATGTTTAGTGATGTGTTCGTGACCCAGGTTGCTCAGGAACAGGTAGATAGCGTTCAGGTATTCATTGGACTGTTTGGAGGCCACGAGCTGCCACAGCGCGTCCAGGATCTCGTCGTGCATGTGCTCGGCTTCGTCGAAGATGAAGAGCGGGATCTTCTCCTCCTCCTCAGCTCGTTCCACCATCTCTGAGATGAGAGTGGAGAGGTCGTGGGCGCACTGCAGGGCGTTGGCCTCCTGGGGGCAGTGGTGGAGGACGTAGTACTGCAGCACCAGCGTCTCCCCCACCACAGAGCGGAAGTGTCCAGCCAGGAGGCGTCCCAGGTGGCTCTTGCCCACTCCGCTGGGCCCGTGCAGGGACACCACCAGGGGCTTTTTGTGGACGTAGGTTGACAGGTAGTCCTTCAGGTGGGACAGCAGACCCTCCACTGCTCCCTGCTGTCCAAACACCTCCCTCCTTAGAGTCTTCTCCAGCCCCTCCAGGTCATATCTGAGTACGTGGTCGTCTAGGTTCTCGATGGCGTTGTACACCTGGAAACAGACAGTCAGATGTGAAGAATATGATGGAGACGCTGACAGAGCACAGAGGCTGGAGTACCAACTACCCAGACCTCCGAGGACTCCAAAAGCCCCAGGTTCCCTCCAAATCATTTGGATCCACATAATCTGATTAATCACAAATTTGTGATTAATATTCAAATAACTGTCGTGGCCAGACTGACCGGATTCTGCTGAACAGTGCTGCAGGGTTAGGTAACGATGCAGGACCCACCTTAATGAACACCCTGAATGAACACAGACATGACCGAGCATGTGGCAAAACACTTCGGTCTATATTTAAACCCTTCGTGCTTCTTCCACACAGGAAGTCCTCACCCTCACTCGTTGCAGTGTATGTGGATCCAACTTGAAAAAGATCAACAGAGTAACTACAGTTCATCCTGAGGGGGGCATGAATGTGTGTCATTAGGATACAGCCTCTGAGGACCATGAATGTCCCTGATGTGAAGCCTCCATGTTTGTTTGGTTTTCAGGCATTTCCATATTCGTGACTGGAAAGCCGGATATATTGGAGCTTTCATTAAAGTTGTAATTAAAACTATTTACAAGTCAGTAATTGGAAGGTACAGAAATGCTGATATAACATGAATGTGACAAGAGCACACGTCTGCCCACATCCGAGCACAGCCAGCATCTGTCAAACAGACTCGAAACCTCCAACCAGAGAAACATCCAGAATCTGTCTAAGAGAGGAGCAGCTCCCGTACATGAAGGGCTCTTACCTGGAGAAAGACGATGGCACAGAGCAGGTAGAGGCAGTATTTGGCTCGACTGTGCTCCTGCTTTGGCGGGGCTCTGCGCCCCCCTCCGTTGGGAAACAACACCCGCTTCTTCCTTCTTTTCTTTTTCCTCTGAAGGATGGAGGATGACACGGCGGGGAAGGTGGAAGGGGTGAGTCCGTCGAAGGTGAAGATTTTGGGGCTGGTTCGCACTGGAGCTCCTGTGTAGGTCCCCGCTCCTCCCAGACCCAGGGTCATCTCCTGACGCCGCTTCTTCAAGGCCTGGTACTTCTGTTTGATGCGAATGACGGCGCGCAGGGAGGAGGAGAAGCTGGACAGACTGGGCGCCAGACTGTCCCTCTGTTTTTCATCTCTTTCTCCCTCCCCCTCCGTCTCTCCTTCAAATTCTCCCTCTGTCTGAGAGGCTGAGGTGCTGCTGTCCTGGTCGCTCATCTGCAGAGAGAAAGAAGAGGACTTTAAAGCTGCAATAATCAATAATCAGTAATCGCCTTTCAGCTCATCGACCAATTTTACATGTAAAAGTCAAATTGCTGGTCACAGGAAGTGCAATGCAACCTGTAAAGCTGCGCTGATGTTTTTGTGCCACTTGGGGGCAGCAGAACAGAGTGAAAACACACCCTCGTCATCACATGATCACCGTATAAAGCGTAACTAGTCATCCCTTTAGCTGCTAAATGCAGCTAAACGTTCACTTGCTAGTTGCTAATTGTGTCTCTCTGCTGCTTGGTGCTCGGCAGGAAGGACAACATGGCTCATGAGAGTGGATTTTAGGGGATTAAAAACAAAAACAATGAGCTGAAAGAGCCTAAAACGCTCCAAAGCACCGAGGGAATTGAAAGGTTAGCGATAATTCTCCATGGGTTTTTCATGTTTACATTTCATATAAACATTTGAGGCACTGTTTGTGTAAAAATATTGATTAGTGCAGCTTTAATAACGTGTTAGAAATATTTATGGCATGTATTTGGGGGTAATTTTAAATATTTTAAAGAACTAAATTGGGGGAAATGGTTTTACAATGACTTGGCTTAACTTACCAGGCTTAACTGCTGGAGATGTTTTAATACTAATCAAAGACTAGTTCAGCATTTTGGAAAATACACTTAATATGAAGCTGGAGATTTTAACTTAGAGGTTAGATTAAATGTAAAGACTGGAAACAGCTGGACTGGATCTGTTTGAAAGTAACAGAACCACAAACAGTTGTTATATAACATGTTTTTAAGGTGGTGGTTGACATTTTTTGAACTTTGGACTGAGCCATGTTAACTGTTTCCTTGTTTCCCGTCTTTATGCTAAGCTAAGATGAACATCTCCTGGATGTAGCTTCATATTAAATTGATTTAAATGCAGAGTAAAGGAGTTTGACCCTCAGCAGTAAAACTGAAAATATTCTGACTCTAAGCATCCTTCCTCTCTGCTGTTCAACCATTCTGATAATCACAGGCTGATGTTAGATACGACACTGCAGCTATCAGCAGCAGAGCTTTGGGAGTGGAAGGATATTTAATCAATTTACAGCTGTCTGTGAAAATGATGACACACAGACAGTGTCTCTGTCTGTTAAATTGCCAATAAAAGCCCATTTCTAAACAAAGTCCTGATAAGATATCTTCACAGACTGCATCTCTCTCAGCTCACATTCCTTTTGAATAGCGTCTCTTATGTTACATTCATTTGCTTTATCAGTTGAAATCAGCCTTATTGAGTCTTTTATACCTTAATCTGATGTGACGCAGACACTTTACTTCCACATGAAGAGTTCAGAGCTGCTGTTTTCCTTCAAACATCAAATTCAAATCAACTTAAAAAAATTCTTGATTTGAAAATGTTCCCACAGACAGTGGGAAGTCCTGCCCTGTGCATATTAACTCTGTCTCTGTAAATGCACACAAGAGAGCATTGTAACAGCTTTTGCATGTAACATACACTTATTATACACTTTGCAAAACTTTATTTAAAGCATTTTTAATAACAGTTGTGGTTGCACACATGCAGTTCTTTTTTCATGATCAAAGGTCAGATTTGTAACACCTCAGGTAATGTTCACATGCTTCACATTCTTTCTGCAGGTAAGTTTGCAGAAATACTCCCTATAGTCTACAGTCTGCAGAGTTCTGACGGTTTTTTTTAGACTTACAGAAAAGGAGGAACTATCAGTTACACCCAGCGGTCGTCAGGTTAAAAACAAAATGTTTCACATACACCACAATCGGTCCTTCTGGGTAATGAGATATTTGGCTTCTGGTACACAGCACAGCACTAATCCCAGTGGAAGCTGAGGGTAGTGTATGCGCTGTGCGACTGAGATCAGTGTTGGAAATCAATCTTGGCACCGAGACAACTTCGTCTCTGGTTAAGTTATAAAACGTGTGTCTGAACCCCTTCAGCACAAAAGAATTCAGAGACAGAAGAGAGGGGAGCACAGTATCAGAGCTTCATCTGCCTCTCTGTTGTCTCTGGTTTCCACAAGTGGAGACCTGAAAGAATCAGCTGCATACCAGGCATTTTAGAGGCTTTAGCACTTTGATGTTTAACGTTGGGAAATCTTTAGTGAACCTTTCTTGTTTAAATGCTGTGAGAGATTTGGCTGCACAGACATTGCATGAAGTTAAAGCTGAAAACACACAAAAAGACACAAGCTGGAGGTTTGAAGCTTTCTAAAAATGAGTTTCACACAGAGACAGGTCCTGATCTCACACCACCCAAACTTTAGCCTGCAAAGCAAAGCTCTGTATGCAAAGCAAAGAGAGGGGAAATGAGACAATGAAATATGAGAAGTGAAGTAAAAATATGCAAGAGGAAAGAGTTGGCTTACCTTGAAATGTGGCTCAAATCTTTCAAAAGAGAAATAAGTTGTGTGCAGCAGGTTTAGTCCATAGCCTGAGAGCAGAGACAGCAGAGAGCAGCTCCACACAGCAAACAGCTCAACTCAGGAAGAGTCTATCGTACCTCTGAATCCTGTTCTCGACCATCTGCTGGCTCCTCCTCTTTCTTCCTCTTTTATTCTTCTCCAGTTTCTGCTGCCTTTTTTTCCCCTAAGAATCTCACACATTACACAACGCTGGCTTCATTAAACAGCCGCTGGATTTCACTTGTGCCCTTTAAAACTGCTCAGATCCAGTTCAGCTGCTTGTCTTTTAACAGGTGGAAATCAGATTCTAACTACAAAACCCAGGCTCCTACTTGGTTTTCACTCATTTTATTCATTATTTGATAATCAAATATTTTCTTTTGCATTAAACATCATGTTCCTCTCATCTGTGCAAATAGGTGACACTGAGTCTCTCAGTTTCCATCTCAGCTTTCTTTGTGGTTTCTTCATGGCTGTGTCTCTCTTATCACCAATGCATTATACAGGAAACATGATTAAATACATGATTAATCGTACCTTATCTCAAATAAACCAGAAAACCCTCCCCCCAAAAAAACATGCTGATGAAACAGCAGCTTGCATTTGTCATTAACTCGCTTTTATCTGCGACTTCAGACTTTTTATGACTCCAATGGTGGAAAATAAAATCCACTGATGTCCGTAAGGGAGCTGTGTGACAGGTTGGAAAAAACGCTCATTTATTTCTTGAGAGATGAGAAGATCGATACCACACCGTCCACAGCCAGCAGACAGCTAGCTTAGCTTAGCATAAGGACTGGAAGCAGAGGGAGCAAGCTTCAGCTAACTGAAGCTTGCAAACTAAAGACAAGACAACAATTCACAATCTTATGTGGGGTCATAAGCGGGGCTATTTTGTACATGTTGGTTAGGGAGCTTTAAAGGTGCTGGAAGGTGGATTTTGGTATTTTTAAATGACTGGTTTATTGTTTTAGTGATATGTATGGTTCCAGCTTAAATGACAGTAAACTGAGTATTTGGGGGTTTTGGACTGTTGGTTGGGAAAAACAAGCCATTTAAATATGTTGCTTTTAGCTTTTGGAAGCTGTGACCAGCGTTTGATAAACAAAATGATTAATCCACAAAGAAAAAGTGTGGATTAGTTGCAGCCCTACAGCTGCGTGGGTGTACTTGAGATATAAATGGCAGAGGAAGAGGTGCGGTAAATTTGCCTACGTCGAAATATGTAAAAATAAAGCTTGTTACATGCTGTGCCACACATGCATGATTGAACTGATATCTAGTGTTCAGTCAGCCTAGTATCTGGTGTTAGGGGACTGTCACACTGTTAAACCTGACCACAGTTTGTGAAGATGACAGTGACTAATGCTCCACAGCTGAAGCCTGGGTGTGAGAATTACAGTGAAGATGTTGTAAAAAGGAAGTTATCAGACTCTGTCACCTTTCAGTCCATTTCTCAATGCGCTCGGAAAAGGAAGGTGCAGTTAAACCCAATGTCTGTACACAATTTACTTTCAACAAGCTGCTGTAAAGTAAACTGTTAATGTTGTAGCAGGAAGAGGAGGGATTAGTCATATTTGACAGCATCCTTCAGGCACATGTTTGCTGCTACAGGCGGTAAAAGTGAATCAGGCCGCAGGCGTCTGAACACGAACGATCAAAGCTGCACATGAGGTGTTCCCTGAATCTGACAACCATTATTTTACCTCCGAACAATGTGAACACCTTCTGGAGCATGACTGAAACTGAAATTCATTCAGTTAAGACTTATCAAAGCCAGCTGCACAATGACCAGCATGTACATGTTCACACACAAACCACATCCTTTTTTTTTTTTTTTATGCGATCTCACAAATGCTTACTCAGGTCACAAGTATTCATTTAGATTCAAGCATGAACTGATCAGAATTTGATGCTCAAAGAGCAAAAGTCAAGGTCAAGTTACGTTTTTGGCCATGACTCCAGAAATCATGCACTAATTCCGACAAAATACACTTAAAAACCTTTTATTCAATTTCTTCAAAGGCTTCACTAAATACATTATATGAGTCTGGACAGACAGGGACGTACACTGCAGCCTGACTGGTTGGCCGAGGCGGTTATTCTAGTTTACTGATGTAGCTGGTGTGACAGCACAGGCCACATGAAGAAACTACAAATTCAAACAAAGTTAATAAAGTGACAGCTGCTCTCTGGCACGTTGGATTTCAACCTCAGATTCCTCCCACTGTCCTCGCCTTTAAGTACTTCAGCATCTGAGTGAATCCGCTTGTTAGCTTTAATGCTAACATTTAGGTGAGAAGATCGATGCCACTCTCACTTCTGTACAGTAAATACGAAGCTACAGCCAGAAGCTTGTTAGCTTAGCTTAGCATAAAGACTGGAAACAGAGTCGGTGGCATTGATTCTTTCATCTTCTAATCTTTTCGAATCTTTTCTGTGAACTGTTCCTTTAGGGCCAAAGAATCTCTTGCATAGCTTTTACCTCTGGAGTGTAAATGGCGTAAGTTTGTTAAAAGACGTTCAACACCATTATTCTTAATTAAGGCCTTTGGGATCCAGCTTGATCTTTCACATAAATATTCTGCTGTTAAACTAAATAATAAACAAAAAATGCTTTAAAGGAGTGAACAGAAGAACTTCCTCACAGAACTTTTGCTCCGTCTACACACCGACACCTTGTTCAGTTCCTCCCCCTTCATAAAGAGTCATATCTTTAAGGTCATGGATCATTTATATGTTTTCAAAATACGCTTTGTGGTCATTGCTTTGTATACAGGACAGATGTACAGGCTCACACCTGCACAGGTGAAAAAACACGACCCAGATCAGCAGTTCCCGACCTTTTAGCTTTTATCTTGCTGATGGAGGAAACATTCACCACAATATGAAAACAGTCTGTTACACATACAGTTTGACTCAGGTTAGAGAATCAAAGCAGAAAAAAGTAGAATTATCAAATGTAAATGAGATGAACCCCTTTCAGAGTATTATGTTATTTGATCATTATTATTACTGAAGCACTAAAGTGTCATTTTAATGTTGCAGCTCATCAACGTGGAGCCAATTTTACTGTCAAACCAAAGAGCGGCAGTCATTAATGATTCCTTTCATAATTGATTAATCTGCTGATTATTTCCTCGATTAACTGTTCGGTCTGTATAAGATCTTCATCTTCATCATCAAATATTCAATTTACTTTGATTTCAGGATGAAGAAAAGCAGCAATCGTTCAAACACGAGAACGTTTGGATTTTTGTTACTGAAAAAATGATCAACAAGTTACTAATTGATTGACAGATTATTGCAGCCCTAATTATACTAATTAATTATACGGCATATGGTAACATTTTGTACATGCAGGGGCCACTTTATTAGCTACACCTGTACAATGTAAAGCAATTCAATGAAAAAAAAAAAAGTTTAACAGTTTGTACGTCAAATATGAATCTGTAACTACTGTAAACAACTGTCAAATATAGTGGAGTAAGAACTGAAATATATTTTCACTGAAAAGCTGCAAAAGTAGCAAAAAATATTCAAGTAGAAGAAACTCAACATTTCACTAAAGTACAGAATCTGAGTAAATGATTACTCAAGTTTCACCAAATCATCCAGAAGCAGGTGGTGTTCAGGTGATGGGAGGCGTGTCCTGTTAGCAAGTGGGATAATTAATATAAAACGATCAGATTTAAACTGATTTCCAATTCAAGTTGTGTCTTTCTTCCTCCTAAAAACAAATGTGTGACCATAATTTCTGTTTGTTTTTTGTTTTTTTTTAATCTTGCAGAGATCCTCCACAATCTTTTCAGATCCTCCCTGCAGTAAACGAACCCCTGGTTGGGAACGACGTAGTTGGTACAAGGTAAAGATACGTCCTGCTCCTCCCAAAAAGCAAAAAGACACGACATGTTAATGCAACATGGCCAATCCACGTCTCTCCGATCTGCCTTCGCCATCCTGAGTAGTTTTCAGCGTTAGATTTGGAAACTACTGAAAAATGATTATTAAAAAAAAAACCCAAAAACTTTTCAGCATTTTACTAAAGAAAAGACAAAAAAAAAAGTTGAGACTAAAGGAGTTTAGGAAAATATTCTCTCACACAGAGAAGAAAAAGTTAACATCTTTAAATTAAAAATAAAAATAAAATAAAGATGTCACACGGTGTTCGACTGGGCACAAATCAACATAAGTTTGATCAAATAAATACCATTTATGACCAAAATAGATATTCTTTTCAGATTTATATCACAGATCTTAAAAATATGCCACACAGACACTTCCCTCTTTTCTTCTTGCAGAAGCTACATTAGTTTAAAAGGTGGAAAACAGAGCAGGTAAATATCATCAAATATCATATTTACTCTTTGTTAAAGGAGTCGAGCGTCTAATATCAAGTCTTCATTTCTGCTCTGAGTGCTTTCTGGAGAACCACAATGATGCAGACACATGTTAATAAATGAACAGCAACAAACATGTGCCCACGCTGAAAGGCTGCGATCGTTTCTAGCGCTTTCCAGGAGATTTTACCACTCCCTACTTCCTCTTCCTGCCCCGGCCTCTCCTGCCTCTGCCAGAGGAGGGGCCAGCTCCCGCCGAGCCCAGAGAACTGTCCGGCGGGCTGGCTGCGATGTTGATCTGTCCCTCCTGGATTTCACTGCGAGCCTCCGGAGGCAGGTGTTCAATCTGCTGCTGCGCCTCCAGATAAAACATCACGTCTCTCAGCTGCTCCTGCAGTTCTGCTATTGTCACGTCCTTACGATCTCCTACAGAAAAACACCAGAAAACACAACACACGTTTTAAATAAGACAGCAGTGTCAGCTGCAGCACTCACAGATGTATCCCACCCTTTCGGTTGATGTGATGAACGTATCTGGCTCTTCAGCTGCTAAACGCTGCACCATGTTCAGCAGCTGCTCTCTGACTGAGTCCGTCTGTTGTAGCTGCTTTACTTTACCATAAGGAAACATCACCCAGTTACTGACTACGATGTACAGCTCCCTAAACTTGTACAAACTCGCTCAAACATACTTTCAAACTCCAGCATATAACATGTTATAGAATGTGTACTGCTGGCCTCAAGGTCACGCCTCCACCCAGCTGTGTGAACTTCCTATTTTTACAAGAGACTCACATAAACATTTAAACATACAAAGTTAGAAACGCTGTGCAAAGTGTGAAGAAACCCATACGACATAATGTTCATCGTAACCATCAATGAAAACTGCAAATATGAATAATTTATCCCTCAAATGAGCTGGTATCAACGTGCTGTCGATTTTTTGGCAGCTACAAGCAAACAGTGGTCCGACACTGACCGAGACGATGGTCGGTGCTTTGCTCATCTGTAAATGTCTGGATAAATGCTTCTTATTAACGGACCTAAATTAAACAAATGTCCACAGATATATTTGGTGTTTTATTCTCTGTGTGGCAAAACCTGCTATAAGTAAGCTGTTAAAAGTTAAGAAGAAAGAATTTCTGAGCTCCACGTTTGTCTGTTGCTCAGCCCGGAAGAAAGAAGACGTCTGAATGTGAAGAGTCACTTTTCGGCGCCACGTGACAGAAACAACACTGATTTGTTTGCACTTCGTGTTGATTTAGCTTGAGTCACTGAGTGAGCTAAAAGACGTCTAACCCATGAGTGTAACCCCAACATCAACCAACTTCCGACTACAGTCACTTAAAAAAAAAAAAAAAAACCACACAAACGAGTTCGGACACGTTCATGTTAACGTGAATCAGAAACCTGTTCTAATTATAAACTGCATCAGTTAAATCCTAACTGAACGTCTGAATCGCTCCTGTCAAAACAACTGAAATGGCACAAAGTGTGTGTGTGTGTGTGTGTTTCTTCCACATAAACAGAGTGCACATGGTCTGAGGGACATCTGTTTAAACAATCCTCATCCTCCGAGCTGAATGCTGAAGGAAAAATACAGGTATGTCTAAACTGCAGACCGTCGCCCTCTGGCAGAGTACGGATGAAAACCTTCCTAAAATGTCAGTGAGAAGCCTTCGGTGCAAACGATGCTCTCGTGATGTTCCCGTATTTTAAACTAACACTCTCACTTAATAATTATTAAATAATAATTCGTTCAGTGTTTCTGTTATTCCGTCCACCTGCTGTATGAACTTCAATCCTCCGTGTAATTCTCACCTTTACCTCCTGTTTACCTGCAGATCTTCACCACTCTCAGCTGCAGCCACATGTTCTGTGTGGCTGCAATTTGTTTAGGATTTGCAAATATTACTGTATGAATGAGGAAGCACTGTGGAATGGCATACACCCGGCCTAAAATAACCTTCCAGCTTCAGGCTCATTTCCTCTTTTCTCTTTGACATTTGATAAATGTCTCGCAGCCAAGCACCGCACACATTCCTGGATTCTCTGGCCTGACATTAATCATGTTGATCAATTTGTTTGGCATCAGCAGAAATAACTGAAATAAAGCTGTAAATGAGCAGAGAGCTGAAACCAGCAAGAGACCATCTCATTAATGGTATGTAGGTGTCTCCAGTGGACTCCAAGGATCCTTACTTAGGACTCAAGGTGCTGCAGCCCTGCGCTCCTTTATGACAGCCTACAGAGAGAGCACCTCGCTCCATATCAAAGTACAAAAACATTACATTAAAACACAGAGATGTGTTAAACCCTCATAAAGAGCAGGACAAGACATTCAGGTAGCAGACTGTCCTGTTCAGCAGGCGCTGACCGTCACTTCCACCGGTTAAACAGACAAACGTCACCAGCAGCAGGTCATAGGTCACAGGTCAACTTCTAAAGAGTGAAACGTGAACCACACTCTGTATGCGTAATATTTAAGGACCTGGACAGGAATCAGGAGCAGAAAAAACGTCACTGTGTAGTGAACTGTGGTGTCACTCAGAAGGTTGTTATGCTCCTCTCACATTTTTTGTTAATGACTCTGACAAGCTGCCAAAAAAACTTTTCAGCTGACGCTGAGAAATGTTTCTGTTTCCTAGTATCAGCAACATTCACACCAAATCTCTTTGACGGGAGGCGAGTCCTGTTTTTCAGTCTGTGTTAACAAAAACACTGAACTCTCCATCATGAATGTGTATATTACTTCCATGTTAGCGTGTCCAATGCACAGCGTAGAGTAGAGGGCTTGGCCACTGCATTGTGACAATGACTGGCATGTCATTAAAAACGTATCTGGATAATTTAGAAGCTGGAGACTTGTTGGTTTATTATGTTTCATAGCTCCGTCGCATCTTGCGTCCTCCCTACTCACCGCTCTCCTTTCCTTTGCGCTCCTCCTCTGCCAGCTGGGACTGCAGCTGGGCCTGATTGGCTCTCAGATAGCGGTTCATCTCCTGCTCCTCCTTCAGCTCCTGGCTCAGCTTCACCACTCGACTGTTCAGCTGAGTGTACCTCAACACACAAACACAACGGAGCTGTAAGTTGGCACGTTCTTTACAGAAACAACCCAGATCCGACTGTGGTATAAACATCTTAGAGGAAAATGAAGATGAATGAGTTTTATTTCCTCCACAGTTTTTAATCATTTTCCTTTAACACAAAGTATTTTGAGGAGAAGCACAGACACAATACCAGAGGCCTGAAAAGACTGTTATTACTGTTTTTAATTACACTTACTATTCCTATTCCACTGGGAAAAGGGTCTATTACTGCGCTAACGACCAGACCCAGAGGCAAAACATACATCACTGTGCAAAGGTTCTGATCCATCATACGACACCATCAGGAGGCGTCTGATTGGTCCCAGATCCATCCTGCAGCAGGACAGCGAGCCCACACACACTCAGCCAGAGTCATAAAGAAACCATCTCCAGAGACAGGACAAACAAGGAGGCCTGCAGCAGATGGTCTGACCCCCACAGAGACCGGATCTAAGCATCATGGAGTCAGTCCGGGATCAGTGTCTCTGAAGAGACAGAGACTCTGAAGAGACAGAGACACTGAGACCGACTAAATCCAGAGAAGAACTGAGGCAAGTTCTCCAAGATGCTGGAACAACCTACCTGACAGGTTCCTGAGAAACTATGAGCAGGTGTACTGAAGAGAACTGGTGCTGTTTCAAAGGTAAAAGGAGGGTCACAGCAAATCCTGGTCTGATTCAGGTTCTGTTTGCTGCTCTTTGACGGAAGTTAACTGATGAACTGAAACCATTTGTGGCTTTATTTTTGTCCTCACTTTACTTTTAGACAGTGCCGTGTATAATAAGACTTAAGCCCCAGTGACCTATGCTCCACGGTCCCAGTTACAAAGAGACGTCGTGCAGTCGTCTAACAGGGTGGAATACTGGGAACTGAGATCCTGGTGTTTCAGGGAATTCCCTCTAAAGCCTGTTACCACGCCTGCTAGATCCTGGGAAATGTGTGTGTGCGCTTGTATTTTAATATTTTAGCTGTTGTGTAAACCTTATGATCTTTTGTGTACCAAAAGTGTGTAATAAATAAAGTTAATTATCATTATTACTGAGGACTCTATCTCTAGAACTGTTGCAGGTACAGTCTGAGCTTAAACTGCACTTATTACAATATGATGACTGGATCAAGTTTTCACCTGCAGTAGGTGTAAATCATAACATTAATACAACTGAATTCCATTTAGGTGATCTAGTTCCAGGGTCCATATATTGGCCCACTGGCACAGAGCCATCATTAACAACGAAGTGAGGATATGAAAATAACAGAACGACCTTTAAACCCAGTCTGTAAACGTAAATCAACCAGAGACAATGATCGATCCATCGGCACCTACTTTTTCTCTATGCCCTGCTTCTCTTTGGTTATTTCTCCTAACCGCCGCTCCAAGTTATCACAGCGCTCCAGGGTTTCCTTAAATTTGGCCTTCATGTGGTTTATCTGAAAGCAAACAAACTCAGGAGTTAGAGAACGTGTGTGTGTGTGTGCAGAATGACAAGAAAGGACGATATCAGTAATCAATAAACCTATTCTAAGTCTTGATGTTTGTATTGAGCGGATCCATCAGTACCTCCTCCGCCGTCTCCTTCTCCAGATGAACGATCTTATTCTCCCAGTAAATCCTCTGAGACTCCAGCTGACTCGTCAACAGGTATGAGTACTGCAGATGTGGAACAGATTGGAACCTTTCAGTGCTGATTCAGCAAACAAAGCCACAAAAAGGGAAACGCTTACCTCGAGTTGAAGTGCATCAATTTTCTCAGCATGACATGTGTCTCCCTCACACTCGTACTGCACCATCTTCCCATCAGTCTTACTGGCCACCAGCCGATGCACGTAGTTATCTACGTTAACATGGGCCGAGATGAGCTGGTCAGTTAATGTCAGAAAAAAATCCACCGACAGTTTCAAAGCTGGTCCAGTGGATCCAGTCGATCAAAAGAAAATTAACTGGCAATTATTCTGATAATTGATTTATGGTTTTAGACGTTTATCAAACCCAACGTTTGGTTTTAGCTCCTCAAAACTGAAGATTTGCTGCTTTTCTTTGTTTCATACCAAGTCTCCCTAAATCCTACACTGAATCCAAATTAGCTGCGGAATATGACGTTTCTATTTTACTACTATTTCTATTTTTCTGTATTTCTGCTGTTTCCAAGGTCAAGGATCAACTTTGAAGCTCCTCAAGTGCTAAAAAGGAATAAAAGTTAAGTAACAACTCAGAGACTTTGCTAATTAAGATCAAGTGATTTGATCAAAAGCTCCAGAGCAGCTACTGAAAGGACCATGAAGTGAAATTTAGCTGTCCAGTGACACCACATGAAAGCTAAATTTGCTGTTAGCTGTGAGAAGTTATAGCTAACAGGACTGTCTCTGCTTATTTTGAGAGCCTTCTGCCCCCTAGTGGCCCAAGTTGATTAAAGCAGCTATGATATCCATAAATTCTTGATCTTGAAATTAACTGTCACCATCCTCAACTCGCAACATGTGCCAACCTACACAAACAGACACAACATGCAAACCCATACAAATTCAGTACCTCCTGCGTAGTCCCACACACGGTGGTTGGTGAGCTGCATAGCGTAAGTATGCTGTGTTTCCTCAAAGTGCTTGTAGGCATGCCGGCTAACGTAGCGACCGCAGCCGATGTGCCCGCAGATCAAACAAATCCACAGGTTCTACGGAGAAAAAAGAGCAAAGGGGGATGAGAGGAAGTTAAAGTGAAAATAAAAGTGAATTCAAAGATAAGATGACCTTGTAGGAGGTTCACCAACAGACAGAGACTGATATCAGTTACCTCCTGTACTCCACACTCAAAGCACTTGTTCTCTTCAACTGGTTCTGGAGTTTGACAGTACCTACATACAGGACACCTGAAAACAGAGAACATGTTCATGTGTTGTCAGCAAATACACGTTAAGAGGAGGACAAAAACAAACAGCACATGACATGAAGCCTGGAGAAATAACCAGTGGCCTGAGAGTCAGGTGAGAGAGCACGTGACTGTCATTAGTGAGAAGGTTCCTTTCTGTACATGGTTGGACTTCAGTCCTATATTTAAACTGAAAATCACGAACCGTCACACATATACAGAGGCAGCGATCACCGCTTTAACATTATGCAGGAACCACAGGGGAATGTACGTGTGAGTACGTGCTTGTGTAACTCACGAGGCGTCTTCCCACCGCTGGAGACACTGGCTGTGAAAGCTGTGGTTGCAGAGAGTGGTGAGGATGCCGTTTACCGACTCGTCCATTCTCTCCAGGCACACAGTGCACTTTGGCAGCTCGGTCAGCTCCATCACCGGCAGACTGGCTCCCTGAAGAGAGGGGGAGGATAGAGAGGGAGACAGAGGGAAAGGGGGGGAGAGTAGTGAAAGTGAACCATGTGATATGTGGGGTCAAAAGTCTGCAGGTGTTCAATCCTGAGCAATTGCCCATTGGCAGTTGCCCATTAATACATTTAACCAGTAGGGACAAATGAATACACCATGGAACCCTGCACTTTTTACCAGAGTTTAAAACGTGCCCTTAAATAAAATTCAACTTTAATAAGCCTGGCTCATTAAACTGGATCACTGTAAACAGGTAAATCTTTAGAATAAATTCAGCAGTCTGAATCATAGTGTGATTAGAATGGGTATATTCACCTCTTCAGACTTTATAACCTCTGCCCGCTCCACATAGACCAGCTGGCACACTGCATCCTCTATGGAGTTGAACTGGCGGCCATTACACGCTGTGTAAAAACTGTCTGCGTCTGTCTAAACAACGACAGAGATGAAAACAGCAGCATTAGGAGAGGAATATGTACAGATGCATTATTTTATAACTACAGAGGACTGAAAGCTGAAGTCTAACAGTTCGCTTGTTATTAATGTTCAGTTTTCTGAGGAAATGTGCCATGCTATGAACTAACTGAGAAGTCCCGGATGCCTGAACTTCCCTCCACTTCCTAATTTGACAAAATACTGTTGGGCTTGTAAACATCCAGAAAATTCTACAATGGACAATGAAATCCCTGTCTGGGTTCATATGGAACAATCGTCACACCTTCCACATCCTCCCCGGTTTCTGATCAGCTGCCAGTATCTGCTAATATCAGCACAAATCCCAGTACAAGTCTCGCAGTCTCTAAAATCTGGACAGAATTCAGAAAACATTTTGTGGTTTCATTATTTTCGCCCCTTCAATAACAGGTCCAGTAACAAAGACCTTACCTGTGTACAAAACTTAATCAGAACCATGTACTGGTTAGGAGTGGAGTCCCGTATGATCTTCATATGCTCCATAACATCATTAAATGGCGCCATAAGCTTCATGAGGTCATGGCTGGTCATGGTCGCTGGGACAGTCAGGATACACACCATGGCACTGCGTCTTACGTCTTCAGTCAGTGAAGTCATTTTACTGCAACAAGACAAAAATAAATAAATAAATTAACACCCCATATCGGAACAGCAGATAACCTCTGGAGCAATCAGATGTGACTCACTTGGTCTTGTAGAGGTGCATGATGCCGTAGACGATCTCCACAGAGGGGTTTCCACTGAAGAAAGAGATCTGGTCTGGCAGCTGCTTGGAGGGGGAGTCTGGAGCAGTGCCTGCTGCTGCACTGTCCTGTGAACCCTCTGTGCCCTCCTGACCATCTGCAGCCTGAGGTTCACTGTTCTGCTCCACTGAACCACCCGGGTCTTCACCTCCTCCTTTATCTAGAGAGGAAAGTGCTGCCTTTAAACGGGTAAGGCCTCCTATCAGCTGGACATACCCTGAAAACCTCCAAAGTAAGGTGCCCAGGAGGCACCCTGATCAGATGCTCAGACCACCACAACTGTTTTCAGTGTTTATTTTTTGCTGTTCCTCCCCAGTTTGTTAGAGCACCATGCAACATGCACGCCTTACCTGGGCCGGGTTCAAAGGTTTCTATAACCATGTCCCCCATGGCTCTGCTGCCAATGTGTTGGTGCAGTACAGCGGCTCTTTCCAGCTCAGTCTTTCCGCTCAGAGAGTGTTTGGCTAAACCCAGAGCTCTGTCCTGCAGTTCCTCCTCTGACATGCCTTCAGCTGCAGATCAAGACAAAAGAACCACAGACAGACCAGCGGTTTCAATAAACGAACTGGCTAACAGTAGATATCAGTGATATCAGTGTAAATCCCAGGTACCACTGCTGGTTAGCTGCCTGGCTAACTCCACACAAAAGCAGGGACTTTAGCATTAATGTGACTCACCGGCGGAGTACTGGAAACCCTGCGGAGCAGGAGACTGGTCGGCTAATTCCAAACGGATAACGACCAGCGACACACTCATGTGTTATGAAAGAAGCTGCCACTTTTACAGAGAACAAAACAAAACAACCCGGTGACAACTAGCTAAGCTAAACCAGCTACACGTCCAGCTAACGCGCTAATTCGCTGGCGTCTAAATAAAACGAGCCGAGGCAAAAGTTTTCTCACAACAGTATGCTACTCATACTGTTGTTGTCTACGCCGCCCATAATCACATAAATACACCTGTGTTTTATAACTTAAATACCCCTCTGAGACTTCAGCTACTTCGCCTCCCTGCGTTCACAGCTGTTTCTAGCATGTTGCTCTTCTTCACACACATAAAATGAAGCTGCAACGATTAACGCCAGGTGTGTTGCTGCCACCTACAGGATCTAACTGCGCTGCAGCCATGACACTGGCGAATGTACACCTGGACAGATTACATATAATATAATATAATATAATATAATATAATATAATATAATATAATATAATATAATATAATTTTTATATGAACATGTTACATAATGAATATAAAAGAAAAAGAGAAAAATGACATCTGTATTACAGTAATAACAAAAATATAATATATATATATATATATTATATATATTATAAATATTATATATCTGCAAACTAACCTAAGCATCAGATAAATGTAGCATAGTAAAAAGTACAATATTTTATTCTGAAATGTAGTGAAGTAATAGTATAAAGCAAAGCACAAGTACCTCAAACATGTACATTTATCAATTATTCAACAACTATAAAACAATTTTTATTAAAAAAAAAAGGCCAGACATCACACAATAATCCTCACATTTACCTTTTTTTATTTAAAAAAGCTTTGACATTCCAGTGTTTCTGTTTTCCATTTTCTAACAAAAGAGGGTGGTGAGATGACGCTCCAGATTGTCAACCATTATTCTGAACCTCAGCAACACACGATCACAAACGTCTTCTCCATTCAAACAGATGGGCTCAACTCTTCGAAAAAGGCTTTTATTAGCAGATGTGTGTGAGATTGTATGCATATACAAGACTAACAGGAGGGGAAGGACTCACCATTTACTCACATCTTCACATTGCTCGGCCAAATTCTTAATAAAACAGTAAAACAAAAACCCAACTGCGTATTTCCTGCCGTGATAGCAATCATCTCTCAGTGCTCCTCGATGATATTTGTAAACTATGTCACTGTCTTTGCTTTTTTTCCTCTGGGTTATTTCTCATTGGTTATTTATAATAGGAGAAGATGCAAATTTTTCACAAACTGAGAAGATGCTGCAGCTGATGACGCCGTTTTGGTTCATGAGTCTTTTTTTGGGGAAGAGTTGGTGGGAATGACAAAAACATGAACACAGGAGAAATCTCATAGTATCTACTGCAGCTGCTTTTAAAACACACTAATGTCCTTGCACGCTGTACTTTGAAAAGGCTGCCTCGACTTTTATTTACAATTAGGTCCAATGTTTGTCTGTGAAACACATCTCTCTCTGGGTTTGAGCCGTTTATGACAGAAGGAAAGAGCCATCCCAGAACATGATATTCTGCATGTTGGTGAAAGCAACCGTCTGTACAATCAGATGTGGGTCAAAGTAGACAAAATCCTCTCAATGACCTGGTCTAGACTGAACTAGAACGCATATGGCAAATTATACACTCCAGCATCTGTCAAACCGTTTTCATTTTTGCATTTGTAATTGTGTGACTAAATACGCAGGTGTCCATGAAAAAGCTCTTATCGGGATCTTTCTCTTCACTTGATTAAAATAAAGTGGTTGCATACTGATGCATTTATCACGCGGTTAGAAAGACTTTCCATGTCTGCAGCATCGGAGGAAACAATAAATCCTGGATATCTGAGTAGAAAACATACTGTTTTTGGTGAACATTCATATTCAGATAATCACACAGTCTCTTAAATATTTATAATCCGTCCAGTCTTAAAGGATTGTGATTATTTGATCCATGCCTGATTTTTTCCTTTGTGCTGGAACAAACCATTTCCACATGTTTACAAGCACCACTTCTACTGGTATTTGAAAAAGAAAGAAAGAAAGAAAGAAAGAAAGAAAGAAAGAAAGAAAGAGGGAAAGAAAGAAAGAAACCACTGTGGCAGACAATCCAATTAAAAAAAAATGTCCTGTTGGTTACTGAACTTATCCCAACATTTCTCATTACAATACTGCAACTACAGAGGTGGTTCCACTTTCAGTACCAAAGCAACACACAAGATACACAAAGCAAAAAATGAGAACAAAAAGCAAAAAACAAAAAAAGAGGGTGACAAAACTTCGATCCGAAGGCTTTCTGCTGGTAGCTGGGCGTCCATATTTCCACAGAGTGCATCAGTTTAATGCAAAATTGTGCCTGTTTGCTCTTGAAAGAGAGAAACAGCTGGAAAAGCAGCACATTTGGTGAACTTTCCTCCTCAGACGTGTGTGTGTGTGTGTGTGTATCACTGTGTTTTACTTCGATTGTTGTCGGAGTCGCCAGGAAAAAAAAAAAAAAACAACACACAAAATGTGGAATAAAGATGAAACGTAACTTACCAACAATAGTGGTTTATTGTGTCTTATATTCTCATTTAGTCAAGGAGTTGTGGTAGTTGCTCTTTACTATGTACAATAATTTATTAGATTAGTTCATCTAAAACTGCTTATTCATTTTTCCTAATTTGCTCTATTTATTTTAAAGGAGCATGTGTTTGTTGCTCATTTCCACCTATAACTGCTGTATAAATTCATGAGTTTACTTACAAGCTTATGTGCTATAAGAGTTGCAAATGTTCCAGAGGTGTGTGTTGAAGTGAAACGACAGAAAAGAAATCCAGACCGAAAGCTCACAAACGCCGAATGAGGAATATGCAGGAAAGGAAGGAGGTCAGAAATGACTGCGACGGGCGGGTTGGGTCTGGGTTTGCTGGACCAGAGATGAAAACAGGACTCGTAGGTTAGCTGGTGGGCTGACAAGACAGTGGTGTGGGGCGCAGGGGTCTGATGGTGGGAGTATAGTCATCTTAGTTGGGGTGTGCGATGGTGTTCAGATCTTGAGGTTCTTTATAGTTTCCGCTCTCTTCTTGAGCAGATCTCCCACCTCCTGTAGTGAGCGCAGGTAACTGCTCTGCACCTTGTCCATAGCAGCCTTCGTAAACGACGCCTCCTCCTGAGACACATGAGGAAGGAGAAGAAACCTCAGAGCTCAGCAGCAGCTCACACACAGAATAACCCTCATATATATCCTTCATTATATTATAGTGTAGCTCTTCCTTCCACTCAGAACATCAGCTTCTGTAAAATAGTTGTGACCTAATTGTCGATGTTTTTATTTATATTTTAGGTCCAAAAGCCAATTTCAGATTTGTTCCTCATTCCTTCTCCACAGACTGAGATCTGTACACCTGCCTATCAAGTCCCAACCTGCTCAGCTGTGTGTTAATGAAAACAAGACATGAGGGAAAGAGACATGTGTCTCCACACTAACCTGTGTGTGTCCTTCCAAGGTTAAACTGGCCAGTTTAAGGGCTGTCATGCCAGTCTCCTGCCCCTTTATATGCTCCAAAGCCTGGGTAAGCAGGTCCTGCAAGCCCCCTGTGAGCTCCTGGAACCCACTCACCACCACTGGCTGCAAAAGACACAAATCATCAGTGGAGTCACAATTAAAGAGAACGGATCAGGTCAGCTACTGCAGAATATTGTGTTTAACCCAGGAGTCCATGGATGTATAAGAGGTCTGTACCAGAGCTGTGTTTGCATCCTTTTTCTTCTTTTTCTTCTTCTGTAGACTTGTCTTCAGTGGTCGGAGGATCTTGGCACAGTAACTAGCAATCCACAAGACTACGCACATTGTCTGTGCAGAATAACAGTAATATGTTAGAACATGAGCACATCATAGCCAGCATAGTTAGAAAACACCATCCAACTCTTCACGTGTGTGGAAGCAGCAACGTCTCACCTCAACAAAGAAGATAAGGTTTTCTAATAAGGAGGGCCAGGTTTTTAATGTGCTCTCTTTCATTTCCAATAAATCCCCTTTGCATTTATTCAGTATTTCTGTGTAAAGAGGAAAACACAAAAAACACAGAATAAAGTTTACTGTTGTTTGTTGGTGAAGAGACGTGAACAGTCCAGCTGCTAACTCACCTTGAAGCTGTACTACTAATGATTTGAAACCGTTACAGATCTGGGTTTGAAGCTCTGACGACTCATCTACAAACACAAAAAAAGCAGAGACGTAAGTGCAAAAAGCGTCAGACAACATCGAGGTGCTGCACTCTCGATCTGGGCTTGATGTTACTGCCATCTGTACTTTACCGAGTCCAGCGGTCTCCAGCTCCTGCAGGTGGACAGACAGCTGGAGGGCTGCAGCCTGACACTGGCAGCTCCCACTGGACAGAGCTTGGCCCAGGCGGGTGGAGGGTGGTCCCAGGAATGGATACTGCAGCACAACAATAACATCATTACAGCAACGCACTCCACACATATGTAGCATTACGTCAAACTTCGTCAAGTCATTTTAAATGAACAAACATTTATTTAAATTTGAAATGAAAATTTAGGACAAAGTGTTAAGAGAGACATGGTGAAGCGAGGCTCACTTGGCTAACTTATGCATCATACATAACGCTGTAATGGCACACCTCAAACTCAAACAGCTAAAGCATACCACACAAGGCTAAACCCAGAGAGGTTTGGAGTCTGTTTAGAACTGGACAAACCTCCCTGAATGTGTGACAGTTGTCTCACACCAGTGTTTTCTGTCTTCTTTTTTTGTTTTCTCTTGATATTATCAGGTATTTGAGTGTGGGACTGATGTAGGCTGGTGTTGATGTTTGCACATGAGACAAGTGAGACAGCTTTTTCTTTCTGATTTATATCATCACTGATATTTTTACTGAATTTTCAGACCACGTGTTGAACGCACCTGAATGCGTTTCTCTGCCAGCTGAGCGGCCGTCTGCAGAGTCTGGTTGAGCTGGGACAGCAGGCTGCTGAGGATCAAGGTCTTGTCTCCGACTCCGTTCTCGTTGGACATCTCAGAGTTTTGTTGTGAGGGCGTGTGTCCCAGGGTGGCCAAATAGGCGAGGAGGCGAAGCGTTAGAGAGCGTATCCTCAGCCAGACAGACTCTTCTTCTACAGAGCGACACCGGTGCTCGTCAGTTAGCTGTCTGTGAATGGAAGAGGCAGATGGGTTGATGTTGAAGTTGGTACATGTGCCTCTGTTCCTGCAAAAAAAAAAAAAGAAAAGGATTCTATACCTCTCCTTCGGGTCCCAGCTGGTAAAAACAGTAAGGTCTCTGTTGTCCCTCATATTGTCCCAGGGGATGTCATCCTCCTCTGCAGACAAAGACATGGCCTTCACACTTTCCTCCAGACTCAAAACACTGAAAAACACATAAAAAAATACAACATGTAAACGTAAACCTCAGCTCCACAGCTTAAGTCGTTACGATTAACTGTGTGTTTTGAGTATATTCTCACATGTCAGCCTCAAGGAACAGGTCCAGCAGCATCCTCTCAGTGCGGACTTGGGCAAAGTGCAGCGATTGGTTCAACCTGTTCCTGAGAGCGATGAACTCTGGGATTTTCTCAAACGCGCCGTACTTATACGCCTGGATGATGTACTCTGAGGTCTGATGGAAATATAAAAATTAAAATGAAGGTGGAGGATAAAGAGAGAAATAAATGAAAGAATAAAGATGAATGAACGAGGTAACATAAGAGATCCAGGATTTAAAAGTCTCAGAAATCAAATCGAGAGGTGGGATAGACTCACATCTTTCTGGTTAGAGTGGAAAAACCTGAGGGAGAAATTACAGGACTGGGAGGCTGCAGCAAACTGACCCAATGACTCAGCGTAACGTGTTAACAGGAACCTGGAATTTAAAAAGGGAAAAGCATTTTCACACTCTCTGCCAGTAGTAGAGTGTTTTTAGTCGAAGGTTCAGATTCTTCTGAGATGCTTGTTAAACAGGTAACTGTGTTTATTACGTACTGACCCTATGGTGTCGTGTTGTACGTGCTTGGCATCCAAGCTGGAGTAAAGGTCCACTACAGGCTCAAAGGCTCCCAGGTGACAGTAGAGGAGCAGGAGCAGCAGCTTGAACTGGGCGTTGGAGGGACTGTGAGACAGACCCTCCTGGAGGAGACCCAAACACTGCCACACCATGTTGTCATCCCCTGCAACACACCGAGCAAAACATTTAGAGGCATCATTTCTGAAACAGAGAGAGATGTGGAATAAATAAATAAAAAAAAAAGAGGGAGAAACTCACCCGTCTCTGTCCACAAGTCAATGTATACATGAGCTGCCATGAGACAATACATATCAGAGAACTGCAGCTCCGTCTTCAGAGCGTTCTTCCCTGTTAACGCAGACATCAACAAGTCAAGATTTAATTAAAAGAAGTGACGTGAACCTTATTTCTGTGACACAGGACTCATGGATGCTGCAGGTTTGACCTAACTGTTACCATAACAACGTCTAAGTTGACTGTGGAGTTACATTAAACTGGTGTTTTGAATCTTCTGCTCAGTGACCAGACGAAAAAACCTGCTGCTGCCTCTTTCCATATGCAAATGAGTTGCTTCATAAAGAAGTGTAGGGAAATGGAACAGCACCTCCTCACTTGCTCTGCATGTGAATGTCTCGTTGAGGATGGCTTTTTCAAAACCATGTGATGTTGGCTGTTTGGAGGACTGGTTCACGCTCTGTGAAGCGCCAGGTTTAGATGAGCAGGGAGAATGTAGGGTGGACTGGGCCCGAACACATAGCACCAAACGTTTGACATAATCGTGATAAATAATGACCAGTTTGGTTTTACTTTTCCGTTCTTACAGAACTTTTTAATCTCCTGTGTTTGACCACCTCATTCATTTGTTTTAATTTGCCTTTGCTTGTATTATTTGCTTTTTGTCTTTGCTCTCTACACAAATAAAGTTTTACCATGACACCTTTATGCCAGAACACAAGTCACAGCACCAGTCATGTTTTTATGTTCCACAAGCCATCATGAGTGCAGCGCTCACAGTTAATGTGTTCAATGAATGTGAACGCAGCAGTGGAACACAGAATGCTACAGCCAGCTGCCTCACTGTCCTTCTCCAGAAACTCTTTACTTGCATTCTGAGAAGAAAAACTGATTTCTAAATTTAGTTCCTTGCATGCAGAAAGTCCCTGCTGCAGCTGCATTTTCTCACAGCCCCAGACGTATTGGGAAAGAGTCAGCAGCACTGAACGTTCACATACAAGATCTGAGGTCACAACAACTCGTGTGCAGCATTAATTTATACAGTTATCATTGAGCGATTGCCAGTAATATAAAATATCAATCTAAGGACTGAGGAGGGAAAATTCTTTCAAACGTGGTGAGAGGGTGGACAAACGTGAGAAAAAGAAAGAGGAGTTTACAGCGAGTGAGTGAGAGAAACAAAAAGCGAAACATAAATGTAAAAATAAAGACTCTGCAGTTTGTGTGACCTTTCTGGCATTTTCTCTCTACCACTCTAATTCTGCACATCTGCTCTCTTACAACAGTAACTTATAAAGAACAACATGCTGACTGCATTTTATGCCACTGCTTCCTTTTATCAGTGTAATCTGATTTACTGCATGGTTCTCGTGACGCACAAACAACAATGTGCAAAAGGAAACTTTTCCTGCCACGGTGATGAATCACTTCTGCAGCAAACCTGGCAACAGACAAGGGATTCCATTTTTCTGGTCACTGAGCCGGTAACACTGGGAAACGTGTTGCATTCACTCTTTGTTTTTAATAATGTCCTAAATCTGTCTGGTTTTGGTGATTTTACCAGATTTTATGCCTCTTTGCTCCGTGTACAATCTGATTATCCTGAACAAATGTTAATACCAAGACGTCTAAGAGGAACGATGTTCTTACCAAACTTGAGCCCGTGACGGTAGTGAGCCTTGAGCTCCGTGATAAGCCGCAGTTTTCCATCCACATCGAGACTGTGATGCAGCCCAAGCGCTCGACTCAGCTGACACACACACAAATGCCTCTGTAGTGCTTTGGTGTCCTCTGGAAAAGCAAATCCCTCCTCTCCCTGCTCCCCCAGAGGAACCGCTTCACTCAGATGGTTAATGAACTAAAACGTTAAAGAGAGAAATGCGTTACACAGCCAAACCCCTACACTTCACAAATGGCAGCTCAACAACTGTGCTGCAGCTCGGTCTTACCTGGACATGCTGTTCAGGGGACAGCAGATGCAGGTATATTTTTAGGTCGGTGATGCAGCAGGGTTTGTCTCCAAACTTCCCGAAGAACTGCACCATTAGATCTAAAGGCTCACCTGTTTAAATCCAAACAACAAACTGTGATTTACAAAAGGCTGAAGCACCTGGTAAAGGGTGAACTGACACTGCTTGAACAGTCCGTGTCTTTTACCTAGCAGGCTTTCTTCTGGACAGCCTCGTTCTCTCAGTCTGTGCATTAACTCGAGCCGAGCTAAATACGGGCCTCTGAGTGAACGAGACTCTTTGCTGTCCTCCCCCTTAATTCGCTCTTCCACAAACCTCACCACTTCAGCCACAGTGTGATGTACTGCACCCTCCGAACAGCTGGACGCAGACAGAAAGACACACACGCATTTTCAATATGCTGACATCAGCACTGGTCGCTCTCTTGTAGCTTGTTTCGTAAAGATGGAAATCAAAGAATACCACCCAACGTAAAAATCCTTTGTACTCACTGCTCGCCTTCGTCCGGCGGGCTCCACGACTGATCCATCAGGTGGAAGAGCGAGTCAAAGTAGGAGGGATAGAACTGCCAATCATCAGGGCTGGAAACAGAAACACACAGGTTTGTTATTGTTCCACAGTCTCTGTGGTTCCTCTCATGTTCTCAGATCATCTGAGTTTATTGTAATTCACTCAGTCTGTGTAAGAACACAGCATGAGATTACATGACTTTCATGTCACAGCCCAAACTCGTACAGTGTAAAAAGTCCGTTCAGACTTTAAGGTGTCAGCTCAGACTCACTTTTTCAGAAGCAGCTTGTGGGCCAGGGCGTTGCACTCTGGCCAGCGTTGTAGTCGCTGGTACAGCATCATACACTTGTTTTCTCTGCTCTGCAGCTCACTGGTCAGTTTCTCTGTGGGACCATACAAACATACAAGGTGAGGAGGTTTTTGAATTGACACCACATCTGATGTGTGTTTCATGCATCTTACTACAGTTAAAGATACTGATCATTTCTGCATGTTCCTGTCACTGTATTTCCAAACCTGTCACTTCACTGGTCTTAGAACAAATTACTGAGGAGCTGCCTAAAGCTGGAATATTTACAGAGATGATGATTGATGTGCATTGTCCTTGTAAATAAACAAGACATCCCACTAACACTAAGAAATATAACTAGATAGATCTTTCAGGCCCTACAGGTACACAAGCAGAAGAAAACACACATCCACCTACCCCCAAGTGGGCCCCTGATCACTTCGAGAGCCTCTACACACTTTCCCAAGCGCTCCAGGATCATAAAGTACAGCTGCACCTACAGTGACACATAAAAATACCAGAAGCAGGCGTCAATATCAGTAACCGTATTTTAAAAAAATGTTAAAATTTTTAAAAAAAAAGATGTCTTTCAAGCCGCTAATTTCAAAATACCATCAGTTTGAACCCTCTGTCAGGACATGCAGACACCTTCCTCACCTCTGCTTCGGCTTCAATCTTCTCCTCCTTAACCATTTTCTCCACCATGCGTTCGGCCAGAGGCAGGAACATGGTCTGGGCCAGTTTTTCATCCTGTGCTGAGATGGCCTAAACAACAGGGCACATGTATTGATCTCAGAATAATGAAAATATTTAAGGAATGTGAATGTCTGTGTCATAAATACCTGCCCGTACCTGCATCACCAGACTCATGACAGACCAGAAGTAATACGGATTCTTGGGAACAATTTTATACAAGGCCATTCCTGCCTGTAAAGTGTGAAGATGTAGTCATCAACATCCTCTTCATTATTCTGATTATGTTTCCATCTTTTTAATTACCAACAGAGCACAAAAGCCACAGCTGTTAGTCATGTGTATCTGCATGTTAATGTGCAAGTGTGGACGTGAGCTTTCTCACCTGCTGCATCTTCTTGTACTCCCCGACACGAGCGTAGGCCATGAAGAGGTGAGAGTGGTACTCCTCACTGAGGGGAACCTTCTTCACTGCAGCTTCATACAGCTTGGTGACCAACTCGGCTGTAAAAGACAGGCACAACATTCAACATGCAGTCACTACGGTTTTATTAACAGGCTCCGTGCGTGTGTGTGTGTGTGTGTACTCACGACGATGCATCTCTCTGTACAGTATAGTCAGAGCTTGTAGTGAGTTGTCATCAGTGGGCTCTAGAGTGGCCACTTCCTGGGCCAAAGTGAAAGCTTCATCCTGCTTTCCAGTCCGCTGAAGACCAATAGCCTTCAGGACCTGAAAAGGACGAGCAAAGACACAAACAAGGACTTAGAGACGGAACAACAGGGAGAAATAAAAAACTGAGAAAGCCGGAGGAGCTGTGAGTAGCCACAAAGGACGTTCGACAGCCCAGCCCATGTGTGGAAGGATTCAACTAAGAAATTTTAAGCTTAATCACAGTCAGAGAGTGAATTTAGTTGTTTTCTGCAGCGTGTGTGTAACTACAACTACAGAGGCCACCTAAAGGCTCTTTTTGACTCCACAGTTTCAGTTACAGTGGAGCCACAGGTACTTAAAACAGCAGCTGAAAGGTGATATGGCTCTAATGTACACATGTAGTAGTTACAAACCAACATCAGTCCAGTACTCTCTCTCTTTTACATCTGTGTTTGGTCTCTACCAAGTCGTCCCAATATTGATACTTGACTAACACCGTACTTCCTCATTTTTTAAAGAAGCAGTGCACAAATCAGAAACACTCAATGCTGCGAATTCGGCCCTGGTGGTTCCTCAACCATGACACAGTACTCCCCCTTCGCAGGGACTTTTTTCACACCTGGAACTCTCAAACAGGAATAAATTTAGTTCACAGCTTCTGAGATATCAGATCATAGAGATGTGCAGGAGGTGAGAAAATGGTCAGAGAACGAGACATTTAAGGGCCACGGGGGGGAAGAGTAACTTTTGTTTGCACAGGTCGTCCAAAAAGAAATCTGCATATTTGTAAGATCCATGCAGACTTATGCCAACGGCAGGGGAGGCTTCGCAGAAAACACAAAAATCCACACTTCCAGAGAGAACAGTCCCTTAGTCACCCACCTTGGCGCAGTGCAGGTCCTTATGTTTCTTCAGCAGTTTATCTGCCTGCTGTATTGCCATTTTATTGTTGCCATTATCCAGGTAATCTGGGAAAACATAAGGGAAAACAATATTACACTGAGTTTGAAAGCATTTTCATTAATGATTCATCTGGCCATTACTTTTCCGATCAATCAATCGCTTAGTCTATTACATGTCGAAAAATGTCCATCACAACTTTGTAGAGTCAAACACGACATCAACAAATGCCTGGTTTTGTTTGACCAAAGGTTCAAATACCCAAAAATTGTTTGTTTACACTGATGTGCGACAAACAAAAGCAGGAAATCTTCTCACTTCAGAGGCTGAAGTCTGAATTATTTGGCATCGTTTCACTTTTTTTTGCTTGAAAAATAACTGAAAAAAATTAATCCATTATAAAAATAATGAATTTACACTGACTTGTAATGGAGTATTTTTACTGTGGTCTCAGTGCTTTTACTTTTGAATACAGTCTTATCTTGTACTGTCAGCTTCATGTACTGACCTAAGTTTAACAGCATTTCACAAACTAACGCTGTGAATAAACAGGTTTGGTCATCAATTACTTTTTCTTAGTCCAGTGAAGTTACAGCTCTGCAGCTGCACTGAAATAAAAATGTAGCTTGAAAACTAAATAAGTGAAACTATCCTCTCAACAGTAATTTAATGTGTTTTTCACCCGTGGCTGCAGAGTTAGTTCTGCTCAGTTTGGCAGCAGACCATGAACTTCTCAGCCCCGGATCTAATCGATATGTCAGGTTCCTCAAATTTCTGTACGTTTTCGTCAGCTTTGGGTCATCTGGGATGACAGTTTGAACAGTGAGAATAGACATGACATAATCACAGTGTCCTGTCTGACACAGTTAATTTTGGCACCCAGCTGTCCTGTGGGGGCTGAACTGAGGTCTCTGTGTGTCCACGCTTACGCATACTTTTACCATCCATTCACAAAGACGTATCGTTATTTTAGCAGCCTTACATGCAAACACACCCATTAGTTAGAAAGGCTACAAGTAATTTTCATTTTTATGATTTGCAGTTTTTATTTTGAAATACACCATAATGAAGTAGGACACAGCTGGAAAAAGGACTTTTAAATATATGATAAATATGAATAAATATGTGAAATAATATAATGCCCACTAGGACACTTACACATTTATAAAAGAAACACACAAACCCCACTTGAGGAAGTATTTTTCCGTCCAGTCACACATCCTATAAGACATTTTCCAAACTCTGTCTCCCACTCCTTGAAAGGAGACTCTCCAGGCATCGTCCAGATGTTGACCGATCATTACTGCTGTCTGGGTTCAATCCTTCAGGGATTTTCATTATCTCTTATTCTGTCAATAACTTTTCTAAATCAATTTTTGAAATTGATAATGGGAAATCATGATAAATGTCCCGACTCCTTAAACAGTTTCTTCAGTCTAACAAACCAAAGCCCAAAGAGACAGAATTTAATGTCACATAAGATAAAACAAAACATCTACTCCTCATGACTGAAAAGCCGGAAGAAGGTAACGTTTGGTATTTTCTGTCAGTTCTGTAATAACTATAGCTCTAGTACTTAAGTTAAGGCAATATTTCCCATTGCTATCAAATAAAGAAGCAGCGATCAGCCGATTAACTGATTAGCCGATTGACAGGAAATTAATCAGCAGCTGTCTGGATTACTGAATAACCATTTTAGCGCGATTTTAAGCAAAGATATCCAATATTTGCTGATTCTTGCTTCTCAAATCTGAGAATGTGACACCTTCCTTTGTCACATGATAGTAAAATTTTTATGTTTCGACTGCTGGTCAGACAAAAACCAGACATTTGTCAGTGTGCTCTGTGGGGGAAACCTGAGCTGTGACGGTTAATGGGTGAACAGAATTAACTGTTCTAAATATCGATCCGTTGTTTCATAGCATAAAAATGGAAATACGCAAGTAAAAGTGCTTCCAAAGTGTCCAACACTGTCACAAACAAAAACAACTGCAAACGTCTATTATTTCTATTATTTAGCGGCACAGGGAACAACCCTCATTAACAGGTCCACGCTAACTGGCTAGCGTGCTAACACCTCTCATACAGTAGAGTTAGCTTGAAGCATTGTCCTTTAACTGTTATGAGCCTAATGCTAACTGGAAGCTAACCGTGTTACATTTCGCTAGCTAGGGAAAAAAGCAGGTGCCGATTCAGACTGGACCGGGACACCCACCCACAAAGAACATACCTGTCAACCTGAGGCACAACAACCCGCCTCTCACAATTAAACAACTTTTCTTTTTAACGTGCCAACAGCTGCAGCATGTCCGCGGCTAGCTGACACACTAGCATGCTAGGCTAGCTGTCAAACAGCGACTGTTAGCAGGAGGAGAAACTCTTCGAACCGGAGGACACAGACACCACCGAGAATGTCTACGGGTTTAACACGGAGACACGCGGTTTCACCCAGACGCCAGCCGCGGTAGTCGTGTCCTGCCTTGGGCTCGGTGGCAGACCGGGTAAGGTGCACTGTCATCGGGCGCTGCAGGCAGCAGAACCCGCGGTCGGAGCTGGAGGGGCCGCGGCGCTGCTATCCGACTCCAACACCCTCCACTCCCCCAAACACATGCACCGGTACAGACCACCACAACGTTTAGCGAACCTCCAAACACGCACACATGAGGATCTCCCTACTGAGCCCGTACCGTATATGGGTCTGAGTCTCCTGTCGTTGGGATCCTGCACATGGCCTCTCGCCGCCATGGTGGAGTTTACCTGCTGGGGAAATGTTCACACATGCGCAGTTCGAACTGCCTTTAGGAGCGATTAAAGGATTGTCTGGGCTGTTCTGTGCCCGCAGTGCTGGAGGGAGCTCTCCGAGCTTTAACTGAAGCAATAGTCCTAAAACCACACTGTAAAAATACATACTTACATGTCAAAGTCCTGTATTGACGTTACTGTCAACTTAAGTAAAGTAAAGCAAACAATATATGAGCATAATCAGGAAAATGTACCTGGTGACATCTGTGACGGTTACACTACTATGTGTTATTGCATCTTTAGATTATTAATGCATCTCAGGGTGTTTAAAAGCAGCGTGAAAAACAAAACAGTAGTGATTAAAATAAAAATGTTTATGTTCATTTTGGAGGACAGGATGTGGTTTAGTTAGAAGTTAATCTCAAGAAAACTGGATCATTCATAATGTCTGTTTATTGCAATGCTTAATAAAATTAAGGATTTCTTGTATCAAGCTTTTTGTAGTCTTCACATATAGGCTACATACGTTACTGACTGTGAAAACAGGGAAATACAGATGAGCCAAATGCAAACTCAACTTTTTACTTATAATAAAAGAGAATTCTAAAGAAATACTTAAAGAACCAACTAACCCAGTGTTTATTCAATGAAAGTCTCAGACCCCTGGTAGATGTGAACGCTCTCAGGCAGTAACTTGTTTTTGAACAGAGGTAGCTGTGTGCACATCCCACCCCCAGGACAAAGGTTTCCACACTAGATTTCAGCTCGAAACATGTATTAGACTGAAAAAGTAAAGTTTTATACCTCAGATATGATTTGTGATGTTTATCTAAGAAATAAAGGGTCATTAATGATGTTTTTAAAAATGCCTGTCTGTTAAAAGGGTGCATTCAGCGCATGTTTAAAAATAATCTGATGAAAAAATATAAAAATGTATGATCAGAATAACATGCTGATAGTTTGGTGGGGAAAGTGTAAAATGATATTTTCTGTTAGATGCTAAATAGATCGTATAATTTACAAAAGGCTCAACAGGCTGTAACTTCAGCCTCCACCTTTTCTTTTTTGTAATTATCAAAAGACCAAAATAAATTGCACCTCCAATTTTGCAACCAGGAACATGGTTCTTATTTTAGTGTTAGGAAAAATATTTAATATTCTCTGTGTGGGCTCTCTAAAGCAAGTCTAAAACATGTAGAGTGTGGTGAAGAGATTAAACTCACGCTGAGACACACATTCCTCACACACAGAAAACAGGAAACAGCACATTGATTCTCTTATTTGTTCAAATTTATTAGATATTCTGTTATGTTCCATTGTCTAGACCTTCTGTCACAGCCTGAAAGCTGTGAAAAAGAAAAAAAAAACTAATTGTTTTACATTCACTACTAATTCCCCTGAATTTTGCCTTATCAGAAAAGAGAAAATTGAGTACACTGTGAATCTTTGTCTTTCAAAAACAAAAAAGAAAACATAAAAGAAAAAAAAAACAGTAGATTTTGCAAGTGCTTATTCATGATTACAATAAAGAAAACAGTATTTTGGACTCCATCTGTTCCCTAAGTTTCTATCCCTCCCCTCACAGTCATACCCTGGCTGGCATCACTGGTAATGCTACAAAACTGTACATCACACAGCCTGTTCTAGTCTACAGGGCGACTCCCGTCATCATCAAACTCAGTCAGGCTTTTCACTCCTCATTGGTAAGTCTGAGGTCGGGCTGAATCCAGTTTGATTCTGAGGGGAAGCCGCCCTTTAAAAGGATTTCCCTTCTCGTCTGATGCAGTTCAAGAACTTCTCAAAAGCACTGATGTACTGATCAAACATAAACGGAGAATAGTCGAGAGAAAAAAAAAAAAAGGTGAAATTATACAAAAAGTGTTGAGCATGCAGATCAAATCTAGTTTTAGTAAATCCACTTGTCCGTCATGTGTTGATGATATAATGGGCCCACGTCATGCTTGTGCAGGTGTGAAGCACGTCAGTGTTCCTGCAGCTCAGAAACATCCCGCATAGTTTGACACATCTATGTCCTAGCTGTACATTCGTAAGCATGGATGAGGTACAGTTAAACCACGGTATGAGCAACAACGTGTGGACAGTTTGCTCCACTTCACGCACACACACAGCACACTGTCCACAGAGCTGACATTACCTTCTCTGATAACAATAACTTCCTAAAAGTTTCTCTTAGCAGTACAGTATTGAATGATAGACCTGACAACGCCTAGTAGCTGTGAATATCCCATTCAAGTCAGTGTTTGTATGTACAGTTTGTCCATTTCTATTAAGAAGTACACTTATAACTCTCTTTTAATCTGTCCAACATAGACCACACACAGGTTACAACAAAACCTAGGAGTTTTGGAGACACTCATACCTGATCCAAGAAACAAAGTCTTAATCACAGCTGTAAAACTGCACTAAAGCTACGTTCATGATCATATAAAACGTCACAAAGTATTTTACCTGGAGCCCAAACAGGATCCGCACAAGATCAAAATAAAGACGGTTAAACTCAGCTCACGCTGTGATAAAACGGCTACAACCTCAAGTCGATGAAGCCACAAAAAAAAAAGTAGTGATGCATGAAAGAGTGGAGGATAAAGACACCACCTGTTTTTAGATCAAGGCTCGTACTAGATCACCCAACACTGATCTAAACCACAAGCGTCAGATTTATTTATTTCACCTTTGCCAAAGCAGATCCATCTTTAACTAGAAACAGTCAAGAACAGTTCAGACTGACTTCATACTTACTTGTAGTTAAGGTAGATGAAAAGATTAAAAATCAGTATACATGATGAAAATAAAAAATAAAAACTATACACCCAGAATGCTTGTAAATCCACAGCTGCAACAAACTTCGCAGATCTGCCTGGACCCATTAGCTCTGTCAGTCGAGAGAGGAAACGGTAGTTTGGGAAAGATATAAAAAACTACCTTGATTCATGCACGCAGCAACGCACAGACTCTCATCCTCATTTGTTTCAGTTTTAAAAAAGAAAAGAAAAAAGAAAAGCTTTTGTGGAGGCAGTGGGAGCCCTCCAGTTAAAGCCCTAGCCAAGGAGAAAGGACATGCAGCAACAGCATGAGGCAGAGATCAACAGGCTGGTTGTGGAGTGAGAGCACAGCGGTGTGCAGTGACCACTCAGAAGCCTTGATATTAAGCTGAACCTTCTCCATCTCAGTCCCAAGAGTGACAGTCCTAAGGCAGTTGATAACACAAACGAGCACACAAATGCACACACTAACACACAGGTGTATTGTACAGACTCTCCTAGAGGGCGCTAACCCTCTCTCTAATCAACACAAACTATCCACTTGAGCGAAGCTGCACTGCAGCGACTACACACATGCAATGACAGTTTACTGAGGAGTTGCTGTTGTCAACATGCACTTGTGACGGGGGGAGTGGCGGGAGGTGTGCATGTTGAAATGTGGGACGTGTGTGCATGTGAGGGGAAAACAATAGCAAAGAATTATCTATCATGCATGAGCATTATATTGGATTTGAACCATAAACAGGCATGGATTAGCCTGAAAAATGAAAAACTACAAAAGAAAAAAAAAAAACAGGGACACCAGTATTCCCAACAACTGCCAGACAGAGGGGACAGTGAAACACGGGGGAGAGGAGATCTAGACAAAGTTTACCAGGACAAGAATATGGACAATACTGAGGGGGGAGACGGGGATTAAAGTAGAGACAGACAGTTATAATACAAGGGAGGGTAGGAATATAAATGGTCCAATACCTGCTAAAGTCATCTCATACCAATTTTTTGTGGGAATCTGTTTACCTAAAAACAACATTCTAATTAATTTAAAAGGCTTGACTTTCTGAGTCACGGTTTACACACCTGAATAAAAACAAAGCCCATTGTAATAATCAACTAACAATTACATATCAGGCAATTTACATTCTGTGCAAAGAGTTTTTTTTTTCTTTTTATATGTATGCAAAACCATGTTTTTTTGTTTTCTGGGTGAACAGGAGGCTTGTGATTGGGGTAGGATCTGTACAGTACTGTTAACCAATCTTGTCAAACCCCCCAATGAATCATGTGAGACAGGAAGAGAAGAGGCGACGTCAGGGCCACTTCCTCCTTGTGGTGGGCGTGTCTCGGATGACGTCATCGTGACAGGGTTTGGTTGATTTGCCTCACTGCTCATGAGCAGCACTGGTGCCTCGAATCGGACCTGTTTTACGCAGCTGATGGACGAGAAAGAAGTTTTGTGTTCAGTTTGGTGAAAGAAAAGACAACATAAAATCAGAGATGTTTAAATCTGTTATGCTATAGGCCATGCACATGCAGGAAATCAGTTCACTTCCAAAATCCAAAAGGAAAACATTTCAGCAAGGTGAGCGGTTATCTTTACACCCAGATCACAAAACTTCAGGAGGAAAACGAACTGAAAGCACAGACTGAAGCGTTCGAGAGGAGTGTGAAGGAGCTGAAAGAGACTGTTAACGTGAGCGAGAATGACAAATGAGTGTCTATGAACAGAGCAGGCAGGAGGAAAGTGACTCAGACGCTACAGACCATGGCCTCATTCTTTGTACATGGACAACTAAGTTTGTCTGACTTGTTAGTTTATGAATTGACAGTTTATTTAATTCTTTAAAGCTGATTTAAAATCTACTTCACTCTTATAATTTTAAATTTAATACATTTAAAGATGTCATCCTTGAGCCCAAGCCAGCACGCGTGGACAGTCAGCTGGTGCATTAACAAGGCTTTTTATGGTGTATCCCATACATGCAAGCAACTCTGAGAGGCTATACTTAGGCACAGAGGTGCTTTGAGCTAAATGCTAACATGCTGAGGCTGATGGGAATGTCAGTTTCGCACGTATTCATGTTGGACATTTAATTTTTCAATTTCAATTGAATTTAATTTTATTTATATAGCACCTTCCACGATCAAAATTGTCTCAAAGCGCTTCACAGAGACCCAGAGTCTGACCGCAGAGCAAGCACTTAAGGCGACAATAGAATGCATCCTGAGGTGGACATGAACATCTGAACCAAATTTTATGGCGAAACAGCCATACATCCATGCCGGCAACACATGGCATTAGACATATTCTGATCATGGTTTTGATTCGGTGCTCATGTTATGTTTATCTCCGCTGTTCCAGAGAACGTCATGTTCATGTTAGACTGGCTGAAGAACAGGGCCCATGGGTTGAAAAGAAAGCAAATTAAAAAGGAAAGACGGAACATAGCAGAAGAGATGTCAAGCACAAAAAGACCTGAAAACAGACAGACAATTCCAGAAATGGAAAAACAAGTTAGCCGACGGCCGCTCAGCGGTGAACATTGAGAGGAAAATGAGGATTTTGTGAAGAAGATGGTGGAGAATGAGCCATGCAGCCCCACCAATGTTCCTTTGTTGAGACTTACTCAGCCTGCCTCTAGTGTTTGACCTACAGTGACGGGCCTCTACTCGTCTGTTGCAGAGGTGCCTCGCACATCTCCCTTCTGACGCATCTAATGTGAAATTCAGGGGTAAAAAGGGTTAATTCAAGTAGGTTTAGTATGTTGTGTCTTCTCCAGCAGTCTGGTCAAAACAAATCAATGATCATTTGAACGGCTATAATTCATCATTCACAACAAAAAACTTGATTTCACATGGAAGCTCCTTCGCTTTAAGTTTACTGAATGATGCAGTTACAACTCTAATATTTCTACTCCATTTATTTCTGCCTTGAACTCAAGTCACCACATGAGGCAGAAACAGTGCAGTCCTGTGTACGTCTGAGAGTATAGCTGTGTATTTGGTGGTTCACTTACCTCCTCAAGCTCTTTTTGAGTCTCCTCTTCCATCCGCCTGATGTCCTCCATGGTCAAACCCACCCATTTGTCAATCCAGCAGAACAGCTGGCGGTGGAAGTTGGTGAAAATACGCTTTTCTTGCTGCAGAAAGAAGAAAATGAATGAAAACCAAGTACAACAACTTCTATTCTGCACAGCATAAGGGTTTAGAGACCAATCACTGGTGGACCACGTTACTGCTGTCCATCTATCACCTTAATGATTAACTAGCAGAACAGTAACAGAGTTATGAAGACACACAAATGCATGTTGGAGACTTTTTCTATTTTTCTATTGACATAATTACTCTTCTCTAACCTAAACTACGCTCAGTTTAGTTTTCTCTCTTTCAAACAGGTGCAGGGATTTCAATGAAGTAATACTGAGACGTTTTCTCAAAGCCACGTCTCCCTCTGCTGTGCGAATCAGAAACAACACCTATCACTGGCACCGAAAATCACACACGGTCAAAGGTCACGTTAGATAAAAATCTGACTCGTTGAACTTAAGGCCATTAAAAACCATCAAAGTACAACATGAAGAATAGATACTGTGCATTACCCTGTGGATGAAATTTTCCACTTTGGTCTGCAGACCCCACCATCTGAACTTGACAGTGACCAGTTTGTATGCACACATGTAAGGACAGTCTGTCTTCAGCTCATTCTTTGAAGGACAACAGAAAAAACACAGTTCAATAGGGTTCAAGAGGGAGGACACTGAACATCACAACGTTCTCAGCACTAGTGCATCTCTGCTTCCTGTTACTATGCGAGGTACCTTCCATTCAGGGCCTAGAGGTCCTCTGCCTGTCTTAGCAGAGTGGAAAAGAGCAGGATCTTCTTCTGGTTTATAGTCCTAAAAGAAAACAAAGAGCAACAAAACATTTACACCCAGCAAGAAACCTGGATTATATGAAAAATGTACTGTCACACAGGGTTGTTTTATTAGCTCATTTTATTGCGTTTTCGGTGACAGATAGATAAAGATCAGCCACTGGTCTCATCTCCTGAATCCTCTTCCTCCATGTGTACTTTAAAGAGAACAAGTTTAGATTCGTCAGTGCTGACTCACTCATACTGAAGCTGTTTAGTCAGACTTCAGCAGCAAGTGTTCACACTCCTGCTCTGAAACACTGAAGAATCAGCAACCACAAGACTGCATCTTTACTGCAACCCCCAACCCCCAAATCCCATCCCCTGAGCTCAAGGCTTGCTGTGCTGTTTTAATCCTTCAGGTCTGTGGGGAAAGAGCGGTGAATACGTGGAGCAGATGGACATTTAGATTAAGCCTTGGCCTCAACACTGATCCACTTAAGTCATTATTGTACAGGAGCTAGAGTAAGAAACGCTGGGACAACTGTGACCCACCTTGATGAAAATGGCTTAATGCCTCCTTTTAGACCACTGGCAACTTGACAGTTTAGGTATTACAGACTGACAGATGCCCCCATTGGGGTAATAAGTGGTTCTAAAAGACAACTGTGAGATTTATTTATTGATAGTCTTGTGCTATTTAACCCACAGTGTCAGACTTCTCTGTGAGTGCTCTGACAGAATCTGCTGACGTAAATCGTCATGTAAAAGATAAATAAAAAGATTCTAAAAAGAAAAAGGTTCTACAGCTGCTGCACAGACGGTGAATAACAGACCAGCTGCTGGGACACTGGGACAGCAGTAATGGGGAATTTAATGGGATGCAGGCACATTTTCAGATTCACAGTTGAAAAGCTGGGAACACTTTTTTGCGGCTCATCCACTGATTCAGTGTCAATGGATAAACGTCAGATGATGACAGCATCCATTCAGATTTGCGGTTTGGGGATACAGCTGTCTGTGTTATTAGATATGAAATACTTTGACCTTTGACCTGTCAAACAGGACAAACAATCCTCGTCTTCACACACACTTTCACCAACTTCAGGTTTCTTACTGGGATTGAAGTATTTTGTAGTGAAGCTTTGGAAATGACAGTCATGATAACTATGGATAAATTCAAAACAAGTATTTGTGTGACACTCTGGGTTAACCTGTATGACCACACTCCTCCTCAGGGTGGAGACATCCTGCTGTAAATCCCAGGTGTTACAAACACCTGGGATTTATCAGGCCGTGGGCTCAGGTCACCTCTGGTAATCACAATAATCACAACTGATCCATTCACTTTGCATGTTCAGATCTCCAGTGGTTGTTAAAGGCATTTAAAGACCACCAGAATAAAAACTCACCCCCGTGGCCACTTCCTCTTTGTTTGCAATATCTATGGGAACCACCTCCACGGTCCTCCACGTCTGCTCATCCAGGTCATGGACCTGTCGCAAAGAGAAAGACAAACGATTAAACCTTTAATGTGAAGGATCACGTTGGCTTCCTCAGGGGGGCCTTTTTCAAATCTGTGGTGACTGTAAATCATTAAATTCAAACCACACAGGTGTATCGTAACATGAGCATGTTACTATTGCATGCTCCTCATCTGCTCGTTTCTTTTATAAAAGAAAGATTGCTATAAAAAATGTGGCTGTATAGTTGTATAGGAGTGTTTATCAGGCAGGGTAGGTGTAATGAAAAATGCTCTCATGTTGCCATATGGAAAATGTGGGATCCAGTGATTCAGGTGCGTGGCTCATACTGGTGTCTAAGAATCAGGATCTCGCCGCCTCTATTGCTTTGACTTGGACCATTTTTAAAAATCTGTTTCTCACATGACACCCGGCCACTTCTGCTGGAAGTTCAACGTTAAATCGCTGAAGCAGCCCTCTGAACACGTTGTGTCTTCTGCTCACTTACATTTTCTACTGTTCCCATGTCAGGTTTGTGCCACGTCTCAATCTTTATCATAAAGTCGTCCTTCATGTACTCATTCTGAAAAGCAGGAGAAAAACACAGATTTCATAAATGGGGAAATTGTGCATATTTTGCTTTCAGTTTTTAAAGGAAGTTCACACCACTATTCAAATCGGGTACTATTCCCAAACTGACAGGGACAGCTGATCTCAGCGAGGACAAACTGTACAAAGAACACCATGAATGGAGGGTTCTAAGAGATGTACTTAAACCCCACAGCTAAAGCCAATTAACCAATCAGACATTTAGACTGAAACAACACTGGTGATGCTGCACTGCTCAGCTTGGATCTATTTTTAACCCTAGCAACAGTAGTTAGCTAGCAGATAACTAACAGCAATATCAGGCTGTGAAAGAACCCTCAGAAGACAGAAAAACAAAAACCCCCAAAACTGGTCCTACACTACCTCAACCTAAAGTCAAACCAGCATCTGAAACTACAACATTTTAAGGCAACCACAAAAGATTGATTTGCAAAATGTTATGCCACAGGACTCAATGGGACAAATACGTCTCTTGAATAAATTGTGTGAACCTGTGCCGTTAGCGATCCTTCAGTACTTCTTTATTGACTGAAATAATGTACAGTCCTGAGTACAAAACGCTGTGGCAGGAAATGGCCCGGTATGAAGAAAACTGAAGCTTTGAGAGCACTCCTGAAATTCACAAATATGAACAGATGAATTTTGCTGTTTGAGTTTCTGGTGCGACCGGGCTAAAAAAGTTAAAAGGTTTGACAAACTCACCGTCACAACTGCAGAGGAAGGAGGAAAAAACAGAAACAAAAGAATAAAATAGCATCAGTATCAAAAATCAAGATCACATTTGTCATCTAAACACTTTCAAACTGCATAAATATCATGCAACTGTGACCTTTCGTGTTTATCGTGCAAGCATGAACTTACTAGTGCGACAGTAGGGGTAGGCATTCCAAGCCTTTTCATGAAAAACTAATGCTCCCTCTGGTGCAATCATCTTCACGTACCCTGGGACTTTACTGCAGGGAGAGAAAAGTCAGACAATCAGACAAATACACCATTTTGTCTTGTCTGGTTTAGGATTAAAAATCACAATTTAAAATCTTTTATCAGTTCTACTGGTTACGAATTGTGCTTTTTGTTGCTGGCAGCACTGGATTAAAAGGTCTGAAGCTCTTGCCCAAAAACACATCAACACCTATTTCCTACAAGATCAGAACATCATACAATGTAGAGGTGTTGGACAGAATAAGAAGAAACAGTAGGATCACCCTTTGTCTTCACAACAGCCTCAGTTCTCCTGCTCCTACGTACATATTCTGCCTGTGTAGACGGTGCCAATACAGCTCTACCATCAGATTTAACAGCTGATAACTGACAGCGTCTGTTAACACTTTCCTGTGATCCAAACAAACAGATGGAGGCGAAAACTCAGATCATGTTTCTCTTTCTATTGCCAGCTTTCCAGGTTTTAGGAGCCATACTTACTTAGGTTACCTGTTTGGCAGTTGACCAAAGATGCAATAAATGCCTGATTTGTTCTGTAGGTAGCTATAAATAATAAATATTTCTAAGTACCACCTGGTATTTATGGTTGTCTCAAAAGCGTTATCTCAATTCTGTGATGAACACTGAGGCTGTAGATGTTCAACGGTCTCTCCATTGCCATCAATGAGCTTTTAAAGCAAGCACTCCTTAAAAGTGCTGCTTCTGCTGTTGCGATTTATAAAGCTGAAAAATCCTGTCAATCATTATTCAACTTGTCTGTCACTGTATCTGTGAGTTTAGGTCAAGTTCTCTTTAAAAAGATGCTTATTGTTATTATTATTTCATCCATCCTGTGAACACGTATGATGACCCCTGATGAAAATGGGTATTTTTTCTGATTTGTGAAAATAATCATTAGTTGCAGCCCTAAAGTATGCTCAGTCCTACTTTCTGATTTTTTTGGAAATTAGAAGTACAAACATTTTCTCTCGTAGAGGACCTTAGATTCTGTGGACTTTGACTTGCCTCTTTAGATGGTATATTTTGTGTGTGTATTGTCCCTTCTCGCCATCCTTCTCATAGGGTTCGTTCTTCAGCACCTCAATGCCTTCTCCTCCTCCAGTCTCATTCTTGCTGGCCTCAGCCACAGAGTACAACTGCCCTACTTGATACTGTGAAAAATGGGAACAGAAAGAGAAGACACACACTGAACATACAGCCACAACTACTGTGAATATTTGCTAGAACAGACACAGACTGAGGCCAGTGCAGGTGCTCTCTGACTGTATTAAACTCTGTTCAAAAAGCTCAGACTTGTCTTTTTGAAAATACGGAAATAACTAAATTCACCTCTGAAGTGGAAGTTTGTCATGTTGGTGAAGACATATGTTTTTGAGACTCTAAAAGAGATATCCTGGGGGGTGTGTTCATCGATCCAGTGTTTCTGAATCCATTAACCGAGCTGGCATTGAGCTATAAACTCAAATTATGGCTTCAAATCATCCTTCGATAAAGAAGCTACATCCATGTGTTTCTTCAGCCCATAGGAGAGGCATCCCGGTTAACTGTCAAAAGGCCTGATGAGCGTACAGTAACACATAACAGCATGTTATTGCTGATACAATTATTGTGAGGGAACAGTAAAACTGGCATTACTTCATTCTACAGAAAACCCATCATTTTCATGTTGAAAATGCTTTTTTTCGCCTGTAAAATCTGACTGCTCTTACTGCCAGCCACTATGTTTTTCACGAGCAGAGAAGCCTGTGAATTTGGGCCAGCGTATGTCATCACTGGACGGTACAGTCTGTGCTCAAATGAAAACCGAACCAACAGTTGAAAATGCTCTATTTTGAGGCTAAACAGTCTGCACTTCCTTTAAGAAACTGAGCACAAAAAAAATGCAACTGCTTTTCAGAGCAAGATATCGTGGAGACTGAGACAGTTTTAAAGGCCAAATCCACACCCCAGTCCAGCTCCCTCCACAAACACCACTACCAGCCTGTCACACAAATACCAGGGCTCTATAACAAAGGCTATTTTGTCTTAGCCCCTGACTAAAGCCCGAGTGGACGAGCATTCTGTGTACAGGAGAAAATAATTACACAGCTATGACCATTCCAACATACTGAGAAGGCTTAGAAAGACAGGATTCAAAGAATTCGCTAAAATGACTCGTCATGTAATATTTAAGAGGATATGGAGGTAATGATACTCACCTCTTCCACAGAGACCGGCAACACTACACGGCTGAGAAACGGAAAACAAGGGAGAGGTGGGGAAGGAGACGAAGAGAGAGAGAGAGAGAAGTTAAAACCTTTGGTAACTCATCAGTGAAAATACAGGTGGAAAATACTAAAGTAATATTCGAAATGCTAAGGAAATGTTCTGTTAAGATCTGAAGTAGTCTGGAAAAGCATGAAGCTGATGAACTCTGACCATCTTTGGGTAAAAAATGAACTGGCTCTCTCTCCCAGTCTGAGTGTTAAAACTCTTCTTTAGTCACCAGAGGTAAAGAAGTCATTTTCTGGAGACAGCATATGTTTGAAGCTGTTCTCCAGTACTAAAGCAGAAATAATTCCCCAATACTGAGGACGACAACTGAAGTAAGACACTGAGAATGGCTCTGTATTTACAGCAAGACGAAGAAATACTAATAATGAAAATAAAAATACGAACTGATGCAAAGGAGTGGATTAAAAAAAAAAAAAAACACCATGACACACTCTGCATTAATATTAAAAACAGAGCAGTATCAGGATAATTATAATATATAGCTAAGTAGTAAAGATGTTTAATTATGCCTAAATAGAGCAGCCCTTGTTTTATTTCATGTCAGTATGACAGACTGAGATGCAGTGCTTTTATTTAGTTTTGGATGGTCACAGTTAGTTTGCAGTTCCTACACAGCGTGTTGTTTCAATTACAATCAAATAACTTTTACAACAGCTGTAACAGCTCAAACAGCAGTTTAACCAGGGCCCTGATTATGTACTGGATGTATGTGGATATTACAGCTCAATCCATTTCTGTGTACCACACAGGTACATAGAAAAAGGGACTTTCTTCCTGCCCTCTCAGGCAACACCTCCTCCTCTAACAATCCCCACAAACCCTCTGCTGAGATTGGCAGACTCGGCACCCCACCCTAAACCTAAACATAAACTGATAGATGGAGCTTGCTGGGGCTGAGAATATGGAGTCTGAAACACTCAGTTCAGGGCAGAAAGTCCTTCAAACACAGTATCTGCAATGCTTCATACAATTCATTTAAAGCCAAGAGAATAACAACAGAGAGAGAGAGACCATCTTGTAAAAATCGCAATGATAAGTACTGTTATGTCTTGTTAACTGTACCACCAGCCAACAGACCAATTACAATCAATTACTCCATCAATTGAGAAAATAACTGGTAGATTAATGAATAATGAAAATAGTCGCACCAACAAAAATCCTGAACATCTGCATCTCCCAGCTAACAGATGCCATTCAACAACTTTCATTTTTCTTTAAACACTACCTGACATACTGTGTGTTCTACATAAACATAAACAATATAACTACGTAATCATTTCGACATAACCTGTCATGATACATAACATTTTCATTGGCTCTGACAGTGATGTAACTGGAGGAACAATTTAGCCCAACTGGAAAAACAAAAGCAGAGCGCAGTGTTTGTGGCTTTGGCTCACAGTGGTGTACACTGCAGCTTTTGTAACAGAGAGAAATTAACATGTTGGCTCTGGCAAAATGTACAAAAGCATCCACTGCATGAGATTTTGAAATGCACCAATCCCAGTGACCATGCTACACGACAGGGGTTTAAAATCCTATGCCACAAAGAGCTGAGCGGTTTCACTCCAACTGAAGTTTACACACCTGTTCATTTCCCTGATGAGCATATGTCAGCGCGAGTTGAGAAATTAATCAGTGAAACCACCGGCAATACACCTGCTTTTCCTGAGATATTCACTGTAGTTTGTAGGCGTGGGTTTGGGTTTTGCTTTTACAGGAGATTAAAATTAAAATTTGAGATTAAAAAAAAAATAGGGACGTTAATATTTAATCAGTTATTGATTATACACTGTTAAGAAATTGATTATGTTGTGCTAAAAAAAAAAGAGGATCATGTCAATTGTTTCAGACCTTCAAGGATAGAGATGCACAACACAGTGCGGCCAGTGATTAGTGGCCAGCATTAGTATTCAGTGTCACGCGCTCATTATATACCCAAATGAACTGTGTTTACACTCACTGACACAGACTTTGTGAGACAGAGCAGTAACAGTGGCAGCAGAGAGACGGTTGGCACTGGAAACTGTTTTGTTGGATTATAAAAGGCGAAACTGTTGATCTGGCACGGGCTGACCAGTCACAGTTCAAGTGGTCTTGTAGTCCAGGTAACCTTTACTTTTAGTTATGTAAGCTCTAGTGTACAGACATCACAGACACCTGCTGCACAGGTAAAAGGATGCTTGAACACTGAGGTAATCAGCCTTTAGAGAGGTTTGAATTCTGATTAATTTCTCTTTGCTGTGACTAACAGAACTACAAAAGCAACCATTCAGTTAATCTAGAGCTAAAATTATTGGTCAAATTACTTGTCAATTATTTTGATAATTGATTGAACATCAAAAACTTTTTTGAGAAAGATGAACATAATAAAAATAACTGTCACTTTCAACATTAAATTAATCAATCAAAAAAAAACCCAATCCTTTAATTACAAACGCACTATTACCTGCACCTAAATGTACAGCATAATGTGTCCATCAGGAGCCAAGCTGAATTTCACAACAGTGATAACAACTCTCTCTTACATTATTATGTAACTGGTGAATTTACAGTATGGGTTTGTAAGTTAAGCAGGTTGCTGTGTGCACATACTGTATTTACAGCACTTAAAACAACTCTATGTCACAAAATGTAAATGTATGTTTTTAAATTGTGTTGTAATGTAAATGTATATGAAGGATTTTTAGGAGAGGACTGGACAAATAATCACATTTCATTTGGTGCTGAATTTGTGGTCACAAGCAGACGCTGTCTGACAGTGGCTCAAAGATCCTGAACAGGATAAAAATGACCATGAACTGGCATCAACATCTACCAGTAAACAAAAACAAACATTAAAACTTCCTGCAAGGCTTTTCATAGTGAAGTGGGCCATAAACTGCTCAGTTCATGGCCGATGAAATCCTACTGAGGCATCACTATTAACACAACCACACACATAACCATGGTAGTATGACAAGAGCTCTCTCCCGGATGAGTTCACTTCTATTCAGGTGCCGTAAGAAAATGAAACTGGCAACAATGACAGTGAATAGACTGTTCCCTTCAGGAGAGCTTCAAGATAGGCTATTAGAAAGACCAATACATTTTCACCCAGGTTCCAGATTAGAAGAAGTGATCAACATGTTTTCCATTTACATTTTTTCATCTGTATATGGCAAACTCCTTTTACACAAAAGAAATGGCTGCTATAAACTGTCTGAACTTTAGAACTGGAACTAGTAAGGACATGTTTTGGTTTGTTTCCTTATTGATTATGTGTGAGCAACAGAGTTAATATGTTGTTCCACAGTGTGAGGCCAAATTATGATATGCAAATGACAATACCTTTAACTCTGATGGAAACTTTGCTCCATCTACCTACTGTCTGAAAAGCCTATATTGTTGAGCAGATTTTCCCTGCTGTGATTTAAGTAGTTTTGAACAAACCTCGTTCCGAATATCGATAACATATATAATCAAGAAAAATTGATCCATCACATGTCCGATCAAATTGTCGGCACATGAAACGTCTTGTTGGTGATTCAGTATTTGCATCGTTGCTCTTCTGCATTTGCATAGATAAACATCTCACATAACGAACATTTGTTATTTACCACTGAAAACTGTTTTGTGTTGCATGTGATCCTCATGTTTGGCAAATTATTTGGGAGTAATTACAATATATTCAGTGTAGGCCTGTTAATAACGCCTTCAAAACATAAATCATGACTTATTTCCCCCTTTACGTGGTAGTACAGTTTTTTAACAATAAATAAAATTCATTGTCGGTATTGATAACCTGGTTCTGGCATTACCTGGTATCAAAACCAAATTTTGTGTTATAGCCAACTTGAACAACAGGTACCGTTATCTGGAGCGGATGTAGGTTAGCCACATAGTAAAAGCTAGCTTTTATGAGAAAAGAAAAGTGGATAAAACCGCACAACCCCAATACAAGTGATTTAATTACTTGTGTTACCGAGGCAGCATTACTCCGATGTTAGTTTTAGCCGCCCAGTTAAAGGGCTAACTCTCTAATGCTAGCGCCAACAAAGTAACAGCAAAGTAGTTAGTCCTTCCATAACCTCACGCTAGCTTGAAGGGCACAACTGCTATGAATTATAGGCCAATATTAGAAGATAATTCCTGCTCAACTCTTTGAAAACCCTAAGGTTAAGTGCAATATAACTACCAGCTAGGTTCCAACTTAACAGTAAATGCTAGATGTGTGAATTACAGGTGGACTCCGTGGTCTGAAAATTGTCATGCTAGCATCTAGCCGGCTGCTATAGCTAACTTAGCCAGCTAGCATTAATGGTAAATCCGACGGAGAAAGAACCTTAATCTGTCACTCACGGGACCGAAGCTTTGCATTACGGCACTTTACAGACATAACAAGCCGCTAACCGGCTAGCAGGCGATATGTTCAATTATCAAAGTAATGTTCACAAACTGAATGTGCAGATTATTGGCGAGCTTTTTTTTAATGCAACTCATTTTCATTAAGAAGCTAATTATCCCCTCTGCTGCTACAACTCAAGCTAACGTTAGCTCGCACTAGCAACGCCTAAAAAAGACCGGTGTGTCCCGTTATGCACATCCCGATCCACCCTGCTCAAAGCTGCCTTTTTACGGGCTGCGGGAGCGTAAAATCCTGCGTGCGACGGCAGTAAACGAAACATACATGTTTAAGCTTCGGGAATGAGCTCTCGGACAGATGAAAATAACACTCTAAATGCGCCAAAAGACATTTTTAAAAAACACTTCACACTCACTATTCCTTGATGAGCACCATCTTCGTCACCCCAGCTGCGGCTGCGCATTAGGAGGCGACACCAGAAAGAATTATCAACAAGTTTGTCCCGCCCCCCCTGCGAAATCTGATTGGCTGACAAATCCACACCATTGTTCATAACAGTGTCTGCATATTGTATTAAAGATGTGATATAACATGTTTATCTCAACAGAATGGTTGGCTATGATTACCTATTATTCACTGTTACTTACAGTGGTGGGAAATACATTTACTCAAATACTTCACCTGAGTATAAATCTGAGGTACTATCTGATTATTTCCATTTGATGCTACCTTATATGTCTACTCCACCAAAGTTCAAGGGGAAATATTGTACTTTTTACTGCACTATATTTATTTGATAACTTTACCACCAGTTAGCCTTAATCTTAATCTCTCTATTTACTGTAGATACAACAGGGAATTAAAAGAACACCATTAAGTATGATAAGCTGTCTGGCTTTATGTATCATAGAGGCACTGTAAATATGTGCTGTACAGGTCTACTGTGATATGATAAGAACAGGACATATTCAAATCATTTGCTCAGGTAAAAGTAGTCATAAGGTAAAAAAATACTCTGTTACAAGGAAAAATCCTGCAATAAAACATTTACTCAGGCCTCCGTAAAAGTAAATGAGTAATAGCATCAAAATGTAGTAGAATATCAAAAGTATGTAAAAGCACATAATGCATAATGGTCCTGATCAGCATTATAGTATTATAATAGTGGATAATTATTACTTTTGTATGAACATGTAATTGGCACTTAAATGTTGATCACATAACTACAGCTGCTGAAACAAAGGCAGTGGAATAAAAAGTACAGTATTTCTTTATGGTGTGTAGTGATGTAGAAGTGTAAGGAAGCAGAAAATGCAAATGTAAAAGTAACTCAACATTAATTCAGTAAATGTACTTTTCACCACTGGATTGAAACAAGCTTTTGTCAGGTTTGAGATAATATTACTACTACTGATATTTAATTTAATTTAAATTTGATTTACTGTTTCACTCAGAATTTTCAGCTTCATTATGGATTTCTGTAGTCAGAATAAGAGAAGGAAAGAAACATTTTTAATATTTATTGTCAGCTTTTTGAGAATTGAGAAATGTCTAAATCTGGCACCACTGCAAAACTGAACATTATAAAGTTAATGAAACACTCAAACAGCAAGAGGTACCATGCTGACAATCACACTCAAAATCAAATCTCCATAAAAAATATCAAAACGTTTTCTTCACTTTATCCTTGTTTTAATTGTGTTTATAAAATGTGTAATAATGGCTGGAAAACACAGTTTACAAAATAAATGACAACAATAAGCATTGGTGATGACATTTAGCAATAATTATTACACAATAAATCAAGATCAAATTCAGGTCACAAACATAGCAAATGTTTAGGTTGACAAAAAATGTTCTCCTTTTCTCAGGCATTCAGTCAACAGACTGTAAGTCAACATTTTTTTTTCAGTGTACATGGAGGCATTGAGACACATGCTTTTATCGTCAGTCATGAAAAAACAATTAAAGCCAGAGACTCAACACTTCACTTAGAGTCATTTTGTCCTTCCAGCTCTCTCCAGAAGAAGGCACAGTCATCACATTCAAAACATTAACATCCCTTCACAAAAAGTAATGCCATGTAAAATCACTGTCAGTATGAAACAATACTTTTTTGTCCTTGTCTTCAGCAGGTATTGCTAAAGATTTGCCGACTGCTTCTGGGAACAGCATGGCAAATGTCCAAACTCTCAACATTTAGAAGACGGAAAAAAATGTCCAGGTGAGAGAAACTTGTAGCCGTTCCCAGAGGGAAGTTTGATGCCCCCTTTAGAGTTTGTGGGAAGATTAGAAGATGGAGGTGGGGGTGGTTTAGCCTCCAGTTTTTGGTGACCATTTGGTCTGTTGTCAGTGTTCTGACCCACAGATCCTTCCAGGTTTTTGCTGAGAGCCTCATGTTTAGGTGAGAGGTTCAGCAAACCCAAAACATCTTTCTGAACTGTACTCATTTTTTTATTCCCACCTCGCAGTAAACTGGCAGGACAGGGCACCTCATGCCTCTGATTGGCGTTGGCCCAGAAGGTTTTTAAGCTATGAACCGCCTGGACTTTATTATCCTGTTTTGACTGGTTCTGTTCGGGGGTGTTTGCAGGGCTGGAAGAGGCTGAAACGGATCCTGTGGAGGAATAGGAAAGAGCTGGCGATGGGGCACTGTCAGCAGGGGAGTGGGAAGGTGAGATGTGGGCGGTGTAAGGTGAGGTAGGGTATTTCAGTTTGAGCTGAGCCTGCACATGCACATCTGGGGAAGCTGTGGGGAAAGGCGAGCCCTGCTCTTTCACAGAGAGAGACAAAGAAGAAGAAGAATGAGCTGGACTGTTGTAGCCGGAGCTGATTTTCTGGAGTGAAGAGGAGCGGGACGGTGGTTTAGGCCGAGTTGGAGGAGGTGTTGAAACAGAAGTGGAAAGGGGTGAAAGATGATTAGGAAGGGAAAGAGGAGAGGAGCAAGCTTTTAGACTTGCTCGACTGGGGGGTCTGCTGAATGCACTGGTCTCAGAGGGCTGAAAGCCACATGCTCCTCCAGTGGGAGTCAGAGTTGGGGTTGTGGGAGTAGAGAGAGATGGCTGCCTGGTATGTGCCTCTTCTCTCCTCTCAGGTCCCTTCAGTGTCTTCCCTCTAATGTTTGCTTTCTGTAGGCTCTCCACAGCTTGCATGTGGCTCTGGGTCTCCTCCAGGATCTTCTGGGCCAGTTCCTGGGGATCCATTTGTCCTGCAGGCCCCATCCTCTCCTCCTGAGACTTGACTGTGCTGTCTGTCTCTGTGCTCGACTGGTCTGACTCAGAGCTGCTAACCTTCCCTTTCCCAGTCCTCTGAGGAGATGAGCTGGAAAAATAAAAAAGAGGAAAATTTCCAGTTACACTGAAAATGAACCAGGAGCAGGAGTAACAAATGAGACTGTACAGGCTGTAATATGTGGTCTTTGTAACTGTTACGTTAATAAATCAGAAAACCTAAAATATTTGCATATCTAAGTAGAAATGTGTTATTACATTCAACATTTTAAGGGTTTAAATGAAACTTCTAGGTAAATATGTTTAGTTGCTTTCTGTGGATAGTTAGAAAAATGCTACAACTCTCATGTCTGTACAGTAAATACAAAACTACAACTAGCAGGTGGTTAGAATAGGATTCACCCTCTGTGGAACATGAATGTATGTTAAAGATTTCATTTGAGATACTTCAGTCTGGATGAACCTGTTGGACAAACCGACGTTTCCATTCCTTTTTTGACATGAAAATTCTTAGCGACTTGTCCAACTTTGCATCTCCATCCAGTGCATTTCAGAAAGGATCACAATCATTTGTTCTTTACGACTGAACAAACAGCACTGAACTCACATTTCCTGCCTGAGCTTGGGGCTGGATGAAACTGTGAGGGGCAGCGGCGGAGCTTTAATTGGAGATGTAGGTGTGCTGATGCTTCCCTTGGAGGAAACTGTTATAGGATACCCATGACCCCCGTTAGACCCTCTCCCAGCACCGCCTCTGCCATGTCTGTGTCCTGCAGGTAGTGGCAGTGTGTCACAGTCCCTCCCCCCTCGTCCTAAAGGCTCACTGCTTATTATGGAGTACCCCTCATACTCCTCTTCCTCCCCTTCTCCTGCTACTGCTCCATGATTGTTGAGGCGACCTCTTAACACGCCGCCTGAATGACGGTGTGAGGTGTAGAGGCCTGCTCCGCCACGAGGTTTGTCTGGCTCCTGCTGGTGTGAGCGCTGGCTGATGATGTCACTTCCTGCGGGTTCAGGTCGGGACAGGAAACTGAGGGAGGAGGCGAGAGAGCTAAGGCTGTAGACGGAGATGGCGTCGCAGGAGAGGTTGTCTGGGCAGACAGGGGGCAAGAAGGAGGGCTGAGGTGGGTAGCAGCCGAAGGAGAGGGGTAGAGAGTGAGGCTGGGAGGCTGACTGGGAGGACGACAGAGACTCCAGGGAGGAGGAACTGTCCATGCTCAGACGCTTGGGAAGCTCTGTGGAGTCTAAAATAAGACAGAGAATGACATGAAGTATTTGGTCAGAATAAAGAAAAAGATTCAGCAGGATTTAGTTTTGAAAAAAAAAAAGTCAAAGTTATGAATTATTCTCACCAAACAGGGCCAGAAGAGACTGAAGGGCAAAATGCATGGTGCGTCTGCTGGCCTGTTTTCCAGTCTTCAGCACGACCTCCTCCTGACCCACCTCACAAAGATCAAAACCTGACAGAGACAGTGGAGGGGAAGTAACAAAGATAAACAAACATTTACTTCAGTATTTATTTCGTACTTTGGAGATAAAAGTTTTACAAGACTTTACATCCTCATACACAAAATATGATGAGTTCATAAAACAGGTTGGGAAACAGCACAGAAAGTAGGTCATACTAACACTGCCTAGACCAGCTACAACACCAAGATGCTATGCACTACGTTCTATTAAAAAAGAACCTGTTGCAGATTTTAGGTTTATAAGTGATTAAGTCTGCAGTTGTACGTTTTAATAAGCTGTTAATAATTCATTTTGGTCTGGACGTCCCGCAGCTGTTTTAAAGTAGGTACGTAGTCGAATATGCAGTGTACAGGCCTTCATGATGAATTCATAAAGTAAAAGGACAAAGAAAGTAATTTGGATGTTGGATGAATGGATCAACAAATGAACTGCAGGTTATGAATCCAGTAATGACACAATTAATGAAGTAAAATAATGACAATAAATCAGAAAGAAATGAAAGTGAAGCTTAGTTTCTTCTATCGATGACTCACCGAGTGCAGCCAGGAACTCATGGCAGCCTGGAAGCCTCCAGAGCTGCACGCTTATCGACACTTGAATGGGAGCCAGTGAAAAGTCTTGGTCTTTGTCACCTGACTGCAACTGCACCAGCACTTGGTGAAGCTTTGGAGAGGAAAGGAGATATAATGACTGGAAGGAAGGGTGAGAGAGAAAAGAGAAAGCTCCGATACGTGGATGCTTCAATATTAAATTATCAGTTTTGTAATGTTGAGTGAGTTTTTTCTGCTTATGACTCCCACATCACAAAGATCTTTCAAATAAAACATTAGCAAGCATCTTAGTGTCCCCATCTTTGTCCTTGTCTTTGACTGCTTCGACCAGTCTTTCACTTTCTTTGAATTCAAGTCAGTAATGTCATCGTGAAACACTTACCATTCCCACCATGCTTTTAACCGCCTTTGTGAGGTGAGTATGAGAGAAGAGGAAACAGAACTTCAGTGGCTTATTCCTGAGTAAACGTTGAGTTTGAGTCACTGCACACTCAGAGCCATGCATGAATGATGACTTGCTTATGCAGATGGTATCTGGTGGCACCCATACGGTACGGAGGGCTATGACTAGCTAAAGAGTAATGTAATGTAACCAGGTCCCTGTCACTACCACTCAAATCTTAAATAGATGGATATGAAAAGTGAAAAGCTGTGTGTCACTTCACTAATGTTTCACTTTGAGCTGAACGACTGAAGGTGGCAAAAATAAAGATCCGATCAGTACAGGACACCCCACGCCCACGTCAGATGCACACTAAGACCAGTGGCCTGATTAATGGTGACAGTGAGGTTCATCATGGCTGTACCTTGTGAATGAGCTGCTCTCCGGCCTCAGATGCTGTGACCAGTTTACAGAGAGCCTGCAGAGCTGGAGGAGTAAGACCTGAGGAGATGTACAGGAGGTTAATTAGACCTTTGAACAGATTAAATATTTTAATCATGAATTAATTTTTATTATTTATAAAATTAATATGGTCATGTGCAACATTTTACTACTGATCCATCGATTTAATGGCTCAGTTTTAACGTCTGATCCAATCAGCACAGAATCTGCTGTATAAGTGGCTTCTACTGGCAGATCTTGTAAGTACATGCATCATGAAAATACAGAAAGTACAACAATTATTCTCTAGTTGATGTAAGATTCACAAATAAAATATGAACAGATCCTGGTGGGACAAAACAAGTTGTTATTCTAACAGTGTGACTGACACGAGAGACGCTTTGAATAATGGACAAGCTGTGGTACCAAGCAGAGACTGTAAAGTGGTACTGCACTGCTGCAGCCGGTCCCCAGGGTCCGACGTGGGGAAGAAAACCGCCGCAGGGAGACCAGCGCCGCTACCAGAGAAGTCCAGCCGGAAACCCACTGCAGACAGGAGGGCCTGCCACCCGGGCACCCCGCCGACCTTACCCAGAGGACAGAGAGCACATGGACATGAGCAGAGCACAGACAGAGGCTGACATTTAAAGACAAAGAGATGGAAAGACCAACGCTCAGACCTTATTCTCGACACTTTGCTGCGACGTATACATTGGGTTACACTGGCCACTTTGAATGCGCTGCAAAGACTTCTCAACCTGTAGAGACAGAGACGGAGTTCATGGTAATTAATCTCTGTGGGATTTTCTGATGTGGGATAATGTGCCTGGAGCTGCTATTTACAATATGACATTTAGGGGATTTCAGAGCTGGACCTCTTAGCAGCATACTCTGACGGAGGTCTGATAGATGGAGCACAGCATATGCCACACCAAATTTGTATTGATGACTGTGAGAGCTGAGTACAGTTTTTTTCTCATCTGCCTCAGCAACATACATTTAAATTCCTTCTCAGATGGAAGTAAAGAGATGCATCAAAACCCTCAGAAGAGTGGACACTTGTTGACAAAAAGCAGTTCATGGTTATTGTAGGTCATCACCTGAATATAGATCTATGGCTGAAACTAATGATAAGCATCATTATTCAGTAGCTTGATCTATAAAATGTCAGAAAATTCTGAGGTTCAAATTCATAAGTGTTAAATAGATCATGATGGGTCTAGATTAATGTAAACAGTAACGCTGTTAATGACTTTAGCGGTGTGACGATGTCTCACCAAGTGCAACAGCACTCTGAGGGCGTCCCTGGCCCTCTCTGGGTACTGGAGGATCTCTGCCAGGGCTTGGCCGACCAGCGACATGGGGCTGTTCAGCTTCACATCATTTCCAATCAACATGTAACCTGGAAGAAAACACACACTGCTATGTTAAAGACATTTAAACACTACGTCATCCAAAGTAATGCTGCACACAGCTGGAGTTTCTCTCTGCTCTTTGAGTGATTTGGAAAATGGATCAGAGTAGATGTGATGATTCAGTCTTCTTCAGTTTGGGACTAATGGAGCCTCCAATACTTTGTCTTGTGCATTATCAAGAAACAGTGGAAATATGAACACATTCTTCTGTTTTCCAGGTTTTGATCGAGACAAAACTTCTATAAATTGTTTTTACCATATGTGGAATAAAAAAGGCAGAAAGATGTGACCAGTGGAACGTACTGCTCCATATTCTGTCTCCACTTTTGGACGTCCTCTATTTTCAGTGTCAGGACCGACACTGAACATTTAGGGAAAGTTCACCTTGACATCCACTTGACTTCCTGCGCTGGTTTGAGGCACAGATGAAACATCCACCACAGCTGTCTGCACTCTCAAGGGTGTAATTTCAACTGGCACTGGGGGACACGTTAAACCTCTCTTTTCAACATCCTACTTTTGTCCCAATCACATTTAATGTTTCAGAGCTCTTGGAATGTATCAGACTGTTCAGATAATTCCTTTGTATAAACCTGATTCTGCACCAGGTGTAACCATGGGTGGCAAATTAGATTTGCTGAAAATGAAAATAAAGGTCTACTAAACGTGATTAATACCCTCCACCATAAAAGATTAAGGCTTAACCTAAGTTTTCATCTGCATCTCATGGTTTTGATCAGTGGATGGAGTTTGCTCTGAAGTCCAGAAGCCTGCTCCATGACAACTGAGCAAACTCCATCACTTGGTGAACACTGTGAAATGTTGTTGGAAGCTAGTAAGTGGACCTTGAGTGTTTCTGTCCGGGGTTGTTTGCGCACCTGCCCAGTTAGAGGGGTGTGAGAAGTGCTTGCTGCTCTGCAGCGTCTTCATGGCCTCGGTCAGAGCTGCACTGGCTTTGGTCCCGTTGAGCAGGGCTGTGTAGAAGGTGTGTGTGAACAGTTTGGAGGCAGCTATCGGTACAGGCCACAGAGAGACGCACACACACTGGACACCCGCAGCCAAGAAGGCTCGGGTCAGACCCACCACCCCGTCCGCTGTCACCCTGCTGCTGGACTCCGGGTACAACCTGAGGTGATCAGGAATCAGAACTCAGGTGATCTTTAAAACCAAACAGGCTTTGTAAAATGCTGAATGTGTAAAGTTTTACCTCAGAACCACCAATTTGATGGACAAGCACAGGCCCAGTATATCCGCAGCAGTGAGGAGGAAGTCTTGAAGCGCTGGACTGTCGCACACACTCTCCACTTCACACACACTGTCCCCATCCTCGCTTGTTTCATCTGGGCTGCTGTGGCTCTTTGAAAACAAACCTTTGACCTTTCCATCCTGATCCTCGGTCTCGCCTGAGGTCGATGCCCCACACGGTGATTTCTCCTTGGGTCGGCTTCCTGCCCCCTCCACTCCGGCGTGCTCTTGGCTGGGAGCGAGGACCAAGGCAGCGAGTTTCCAGGATATGTGAGTCGCAAAGTGAACGCACTCTGCCTGACTCAGAGCTGCGAGTACACGCTCCTTTGTGGCATTCACTCCTGTAAGGGGGTGACACCCAAGCTGCTCCCCCAGCCAAAGAGCTTCATCTTGGGCAGAAGGTAAGGGCCCCCACAACCAACGGTCCATCACACTGGGGGGCAGGCGAGGAGCTCCAACCACTGCGGCCACTGAACCTCCGTCTGTGCAGAGTAAGGGACCGCCACGGCGAGGATGAGGCTGTGGGTCGAAGACGGATTCAGATCAGATATTTGTTTACATGTTAATAGAGATTTTCTTTAGTTTAAGAAACCAAATATAACACAAATACAATACAACATATACAAGAGTATTTCTTTAAATATGAAATGAATATAAATGATTTACCAACCTTGATTGATGCTCCCAGACTGGCTAAAGAAGGTACAGAAATGAGACTGAACCTTTCATACAGGTACTCATTAGAGGAGCTGCCTTTGAGCAAGGCAAATGGGATCAGGTACAATTCTCCCTCCAACACTAACACGAGCTGTCTGTGTCTGCCCACGGGTCCACTACTGTGCATCAGGCCCTGGAGAGAAAAGAGGACAAAGATTACGTTTTAAAAAAGCATGAAAAAATTTTTCACTAATAAATCAAATTTCCCAGGACACATGAACTGCTCATACCCCTTCCATTGGTGCTATGAGTAAGTCATAAAGGGCCCGCAGAGGAGGTTTGCTGATGTTACTCGGCCGGCAGGGAGGAAAGGATAAGCTGTCTTTCACTGGAGAAACTGTGGCACTGTACAGGCTGGTCATGCTCTGACAGCTTCTGCTGAAGGCATCAACACACACATGACAGATACACATACATAAACCAAAGCTGTAGACAAACTGAAATTCTGATCTGATGATGGTGAGAATAATAAAGTCAAGGGTTTAATTAAGTGATTAAAAACTGAACTGAACCAAACAGTGGGCTGACTGGATTTTGAACTGAAAATCAGACCTGTTAAAGAGGTTGTTCCTGGACACCATGCGGAGGTAGCCTGTGGGGTCGGTGGCTGAGGTGAGTTTGTTGTTCAGCTCCTCAAACTGTTGCTCTAGCAGATCTCCGGCTTCACTCTCGGTCTCACTGCTGGAACAAACTCTGTGCAGCAGACGATGGAACATACTGCATTAATACAGCATTCCGTGATAACACTTAACACTGTACTGTCTTTCTACAGAAAAGAAAAAACAGGCAGCAGTTAATTACAGGACTCTCATGTCCTGGACTGATGGCTCTCAGAATTTGCCATTAGCAAACACCATTACTTTTAATGGAATCCTTTGGCTGCACTTTTCACACACTCAGGGAGATTTGATCTGTGTTAAAATAGCAGGTTCTGCTGCCTGGATACATGTTAGAGGGCAGTAAAAGTCTGCTGCTGGGTTGGAAAGCATTTTAATGATGCATATGTGCAAATACATTTCATGCTGTGGATGAGCAGGATTCATAATCACCACACATAAATGGATGGGAGGCTCCAGGCTCGCCACAGCTTAACACACACACACACACACACACGACAGACGCAATGAATCGCTGCTGGCTACAGTAACTCCACTGCAGTGGTTTTCACAGAAAGTTGAGACGCAGTTTGTGTGGGGGAACATTTGCTGACACAACACATGCTGGTGATTTACAAACTCGTCCAGTTGTACCAACCAAGGCCTGAAGTTGTGGGCAGGATAATTGAGGATGGGGAAATATGGCAGGAGAGAGCAGGAGAAAAAGAAGACAGATGACACAGCATGCGGCTCCTCTGCCTTGCTTTTCTCACTTTCCTCCCTTTGTGTTTTAATGACTCAAGATGTACAACGATAAGACTCGGAGTCGGCGGCCTCTCTGTGAGGCTGAGAGCTAAAGTCAGAGTGCCAGCATGCTCACAATGACAATGCTCGTCATTATGTTCGTAGATTTCAGATGCTTGGTCATTAAGTGTTGGGCAAACTGATATTTTGGCCTGATGGCTCTGGATGAAAGGTCAGAGGATCACCACATTTATTTAACATGAATGTATGAACCAAAAGTCAGTAGGATTCATCCTCTGGGAACCAGTAACGTCTGTACAAAATTGAAAACCAATCCATCTCATAGATGTTGAGATATTTCAGTGGGGTTGGAGAAAGTTTCTCCTCTGTCATCAAACAAAGTTGACTGTATCACTAAAAAAGCACTACCTGCTGTAATGGTTGTCCACCCCCAGAGCCTCTCTAGCGTTGCAGATGTACTGGTCTAGAGACAGAGGACTTCCACCTGCTCCTCCTCCGCCCTGTGGGCTCCCACCACCATCCTGGAGCTCAGACACCTCCGCTCCGGCCTCTCCAAGATACACCTCGTTAAACTTCACAATACCTGTTGTAGCATTGTAGGCATGAGTGAACATGAGTGAAGTGATGCACGCTGTACTGCATGTGTGTTCATTTGTCTGCATGTTTGTGCAAAGCTCAGAGAGACTAGGTGTGGATTTTTTTTTATAACTGGGAAAACTGGGACAAGGATTCACTTTAAAGGTGGTTGCGAAGCACTTGAATGGAAACAATATTGCTCCAAACTCAGCATACGCTGAGGAGAATGATAACAAATTCCCAGTGGCTGCAGGGGGTCAGGTACATTTTCCTAATGACCTAAAACTGTGTGGTGTGTTTACATGTGTGTGTGTACCTGTTCCTGGAGAAATCAGCCAGCTGTACAGAAAGCCACCTGCCAGAGAGTAGTAGAGCACCATGGCCCTCTGACCATTGACCGTCTCCAGGATGTGCTCCACAGTAACCGGGATGTAAGGGTCAGCGCTCGCCGCTTGCTGACTTCCTTTCTGACGTTCAACCAGGAGATCGGCAAAGGCACGTGTACGCCCTCGCTCTGCTATGGCCAGCGCCTCATCGTGGCGGCCTGAGCGGAAACAGAAGATAAAATAGGAATCGTGAGTAAGTTTGTAAGTAAGAACACCTTACAAACAAAGCGAGGCACAGCGATTCACACTGTGCAATAAAGGAACAAGAGGAGAGGCAAGTTATTTCACCTAGGCTGACGAGGACTCTCTGGAGAGCCTGGTACGAGCTGGTTTGCAGATCAAACAGCGAGAGCTTGTAATCCGTACTGTGCTGCGTCTCATGACGTATCGTCTCAAACAACACAGATGCTCTGTACAACTGAAACACACAGCAAACAAACATACATCACACTGAGATTCCTGCTCTTCTGAAGAGCTGCACACACACAAATCCCCCGTGGGTGTTTACTTGGGTTGAGATCTGGTGACTGTGGATAAAATTCATTACTGCACCTACATTTGTTAGGTGCAGTAATGAATCCGCTCTTTTCAGGATTTTCCTTCCATTTGTCACCTGCTTGTATATGTAAAACACTTTCTTTTAAAGCACGGGGAGCTGATTTCAATGGTCAGTCATTACCTCAAACTTGAATGAGTGTGCCGTTACAATACGAGCCACTGGGTGGCACCACAATTACACAACAGTCTGAAGAATCAGCGTCAAAGTCTGATACTGGTAACAGACAAACAGAGACAGTGGTGACTGGTAATCATGCTGATTTTGAAAGTCTGGATCATTTCACAGCCACACTGTGTATGAGCTGCACCTCTGATTTTTGGTTGTGTGTTGCGATTTCAGTTGCTTACATAATACTTTATAAGTAATAATATAAGTAATAATACTTAAATTGCCCCCCGGGGACAAATAAAGTTTTTTGAATCTGAATCTGAATTTATGCATTTTTACACTGTATGTTTTTGCTTTAGAAAACAGTATGAAGCTGCAAGAAACGGAAACACAGGAAAAATGACAGAGGAACCCAAAGACGTGCACAAATAATGAGAGATAATCACTGAGATTATTGTTATAGAACAGTTCAAGGTTGTGAAAAACATATTGTTTCACACAAATACTGCACAAAAAATATAAGTAATATAAGAGTCCATTACACCCACTACTTCTTTTGTAGCTCTATTATGTAAGTTCTAGCAGTGGTTCTGTGGAGAATGCAGCTGGTACCACTTTAAAAATGGTAACATCCATTACAGCAATAAATCTCCGATCCTGTCTTCACATTAGACTTGTACAGGAGGTTATGAAGCAAGCACAAGTTACGCTACGCTGACTATATGCAGCTATGAGCTTACACACACACACACACACACACACACCTGGTGCTGTGCCTCCTCCAGGTTTCCGCTGGCCCACAGAGACAGACCCAGGCGATGGCGTAGCTTAGCTTCATCTTCTCTGCGACCTAACTGCTCTGCCAGACGCAGACCTGAGGAGAGGAGGGAGAGACAGAGCAGAGGAGATCAGACGCAAGAGAATCTGAAAATCATCCCTTTGAAAGTCCCGGCACTTTGACGCTCAACTGTTGCTGCACAGAGGCGAGCTCGCACTGAGCCCAGGGCGCTCACATTTTCCATTCTTTTTCTCTCGTCGCTCCTTTTGTCTGTCTTCGCCCCCGTCTTCTTGTTCTGCCGATTTAAATTTAAAGTTCTCGTGTTCTCTCTGCTCTTCAGTTTGTCTCAGATATGTTTTATCTCCCCTGCTATGAAGGAGCAGACAGTCGTGGCAGGTTGTGTTTAGTTCTTATTAGGCTCTCAGATTGATCACATTTGGGTTCACACTTCTCTGCCTGTTCGTCTCTGTCTGGCCCTGTGATGTTCGGTGTCTGTGTTTCATTGCAGTGTTTGGGGAGGTTAATTGGAGGCAAACTTCAGCTCTGTCCTCACATCAACCCTGAGCCGAATTCCTCGTTGCCTTTTCAGTTAATGATCAATTAAAATCCACAGAATCTGTGAGTCAAGTGACAAACCGTGGCCGTGTCTTACAGGCCCGGCGAAGCCTGAAGGAGTTCATAAATGAACCCAAGCACTCATTTTAAATATCCATTACAATTAGGTTGTATTTTAATTTATCTCAGTCTTGACATGAGTGAGTGCGTGCATGTTGAAGTGTGCTTATTAGGAAAGAGATTCAAATGGGATTATTTTCAACAAGGATGCAGTTTTAAGACTACAGCGAGATGAGAGACTTGTGTGTGTGTTTCAAAGATAAGTGTAGTAAGAAACGAAGTTAAATCAAACAGGATTATTGACAACAAGCTGTCTGAAGGAAACCACACTCCAGGGTAAACTCCCAAGCACTGAACTTCTATTAGCCCATGTCAGACTCATGAAAACCTTTCATGCTTCTTCAAGATTTCAGAAATGCAACTCACAATGTCCACAGGTCCAAACAACTCTGACTTTAAATAAGACGCCAACATGTAGATCAAAGTCTGTGCTAAGCCTCCATAAATGGAGTGTGTATGACTACAGGGGCAGGTGAAGCTGTGGCTAACTTTCTAGATTTGAGAAAACAGACAATGCTGAAATAAAAAAACCACAACTGGTCGCACTAACACCAGGTTCAACTATTATTATTTCAAGATCACAGGAAATATATGACAATGCTGCTCACCGTAATACCTGCGAGTCATACCTCACTAGACAGATCCTTACCTTCCTGCAGGTACATCACAGCCTGTGCATAGTTTTGCAGTGCATGGTGTATCCTTCCCAGGCTCCCGTAGGCCAGAGTTTTAGCTATCAGATCATTGGTCTGCGCTGCCACACTCAGGTGCTGCTCCTGAAAGACCACGGCCCGCTCGTAGTTTCCTAGAGCTTCGTAGGTCAGTCCCAAGTTGCCATAGGCTCGACCCTGGCTCCTCACACATCTGGTCTGCTCTGCTATATCCAAAGCCCTTTGGTGCCACTACAGCAGGAGAGCTCAGTTACTAAAAGGGCTAGTCTGACATTTTGGGAAATACTCTTATTTACTTTCTTGAGTTAGAGTATTTGACTAAATGCTAAGCTCTTTGTTTAAAACAGTTCAGGAAATGTGGAGTCAGGATGTATTATGAATATATACAAACCTGTAGCGCTGTCTCGTTGTCTGCCATCAGCTGATAGACGCCTCCGAGAGTATCGCTTGCCTCTGCTTCCAGGGATTTATCCTGACAGTTAAAGCCGGATTAACTACATATATCTGTGCATAAAGCGCTTTTCATGAAGAAGATAATTTGTCATTTTCAACAGAGCAAAAAGGGGAAATACGGAGCTAAAACAAGAACCTTTTGCAGGTCGATCCTTACCCCTGCTGTGCGTGCAATGTTTAGCTGGTGCTCAAGACAAGAGAGGGCCTGCTCGTAGTTGCCTAGCTGGCTGTGTAAGGTGCCCAGCTCCCCATAAGCCTGAGCCTTGCCCCCTCCTTCCCCACCCAGCTCATGGGCTACCACCAGCCGCTTCTCAAAGCACACCAGCGCTTGCTGGAGATTCCCCATAGACCTGCAGAGGGAGAGGGAAGAGAAAAAGAGGAAGACAGGAAAGAAAACTCTGGGGCTTAATCATCCTTTTTCTTTGCATTTGGTTTGTTCTTGCAAGCACATCTGTGTCCTTCTGTTCTGAGAGAGAGCCACAAGGGCAATTTAAGAGAGCAAATAAGGAAGCAAACTGGTTCATGATTTGATTTGATGCTGTGAAAAACAGAAGAAACATCAACAAAGGCTGCACTCGTTGAGATAAGTCAGTGACTCTACTCTCATTCACACTCCACAGAGCTGAAACAGACTACAACAGATGGATCACGAAAACCCATCGTTAAACCTTGTTCTTCTGTCAGTGAACATTACTTATAGTTTCAGATGAGAATAGGATAATGTGGAGATTGTTATTATTATTACACTTGTAGCTTGAATCGTGATTATTTTCATCATTGTCATGACTGTGATTTAAAATGTGTAAAAAGTAAAAAGTGTATGCTCGAGGCAAGAAAAAGCTCATTTACGAGTCTTGCGTGAATGCTGCCCTGTACTGGATAGGCACAGCCAAACTAATGGGAAAACACAGAACATAAACGCATGTATACATGACATGCATATTAACACAAAGGTAAACAAAACGTCTGGAGCACTGAGGGGCTGAGGAGGGGAGCAGAGACAACCTATGGACACCAGAGGACTGATGGTGATCTTGAACTGATGGAACTGTCATCAGTGTGAAAACTAACGAAAGCCTTTTATCCATTTTTACATTTAAGTGACGCTAGAAGTTTAATTACCCAGTTGTCAACTTGAATCAGAGAGATGGGAGTGGTACTGATCCTCTTGGTCTGACTACGACTGAGCGAGAAAGCGAATAAGTGTATTTAAGCTTTGCTTTGCCTACCTGTGTGCACTGCCGAGTCCTCTGTAGGCTTTCTCCTGGTCCTGGACATGGTTGAGACTCTGAGCCATGGTCAGGTACTTCTCGTAGTACTGAATAGCCTCCTCGTAGTCTCCCAGAGCGTCATAGCAGTCGGCCAGGTTCCCATAGGCCCTACCTCTGTCCAGCATGCTCTCAGTTCCACTCAGCTGCTGCAGCATAGCCAGCTGCTGCTCAAAATAGCCTATTGCTTCCTCAAACACCCCCATGTTCATTTTGGTGATGCCCATGTTTCCATGGACTTGAGCCTCTAGACGAGTATCCCTGAGCCCCTGAGCCAGGCCCAGCTGGGTCTCATAACACTGGAAGGTTGTAGCGTAGTCTCCCAGGGCCATGTGCACGGCTGCCAGGTGGCCGAGGGCGCGGCACTCCCCCTGCTGATCACCTAGATCCTTTCGGACGGTCAGTTCCTGGCTATGGAAGGACAAGGCTGTATCCAGCTGGCGCAGCAGTCTAAAGCGGGAGGTACGGGTGAGGAGAGAGAAGGAGACGTCAGAGAAACAGACTCACAGAGAACAGAGAAAATCACACAGCTGGAAATCTTTGTGTTTCACCTGTGCACTGATCCGAGTGCTGAGTAGGCGTCGGCCTCCATCTTCTGATCACTGACTTTTTGAGCCAGGGTTAACTGCTGCTGGTAGAACCTCACAGCTGCCGGAAGATCACCCCGACACACACACACATCACCAAGGTTCCCAAAGGCCCTAAAAACTGCCTGATGACAAATATAACCACACACACACCGGTGAACAACCACTTCCTGTATAAAGGATAGGTTTTAACAGGTTATTGTACAGTGATCTGTAGTAGGTGACCTGTGTGTTATCCAAGGCTTGTGCTAGAGAGAGCAGGTATCTCTGACACTCCTCTGCTTTGTTATACTCCCCCAGGGCTTTGTGGGCCAGGCCGAGGTTACAGTAGGCTTTAGCCTGGGCCAGTTTGTCCTGGAGGTCCTTCGCCAAGGCCAGGTCCTGCTCATAATACCTGGATGAAAGATGCAAAGTGTGCCACGGTCATTTACACTTTAAAAGAGTACATTAACCTCTTGATGATCTTATTGCACTCGGCCTGACAGTATCACGTTCAGAGAAATATTCCAGATACAGGTCCATACTTTTATACACATTTCCCAAAATTCAGACTACATGTTTGGTGTCTCACTGGGGATCAGTGAGGTTTAAATGCTTTATGGCAATGGGAACAACTGAGTTTGTGAGATTTGTTTTGTGTCCAACCTGACAGCGTCTCGGTACTGTCCGAGGCAGTAGTGAGCATAGCCGAGGTTGTGGCAAACTTTGCCTTCTCCCTCTAGATCCTGCAAGCCTGGGGCCAGGGCCAGGTACTGCTGGTAGTATGGCAAGGCCTGAGCGTATTCACCTCTCCAGCTGTGGAAGTTTCCCAAGTTTGCTGGAAAAAGAAAAAAAATTAAAGCGTACATTCCATTTTTCAACCAAGCTAAATTCCTGTGCCTCTGTACTCAGTGCACTTCCCTCTTGTGGAGCTTACCCAGTGCTCTTGCTTCGCTTTGAGTGTCTCGAAGCTCTCGTGCGATGGTCAGGTGGTGAAGGTAGTGCTGGAGAGCTCGGTCGTGAGCTCCCAGTGCCTGGTACGCCACCGCTAGGTTACCGTGTGTGGAGGCCTGCGACGGACGATCGTTCACCTGAAACACATAGAAGAAGAAAATTTCACAATTCCGTTTTCCGCAAGTATCTAAATGTTTCTTGGGAAGAGTGAGGGTGTTCACCTCCAGTGAGATCTGTAGTTCTTGTCGGTGGTACCGCACAGCTTGGTCATAGATGCCAAGCGCGTGATAGGCATTGCCCATGTTACCGTAGGCCCTCCCCTGGGCAGCGTAATCACCCAGCTCCTGGGCAAAGGACAGGTGGGCTTTGTGGAGCTTCAGTGCCGTTTCATACTCCGCCTTCATCTGGTGTATGATGCCTGAGATGCAAAGTGAGAGGAGGGAAGTCAAAGTAACACTGAAGAAATTAAGACGCTGTGAGTCAAGCCCGATCAAATCTCAAGACAAGTCCAACACTGATTTGATAAGTAATGAACATAAAGCATCAACCAGAACTTCCTCCACATACAGGGAGAGTGAAGAACACTGTAAACTCTCAATAGGATTCAGAGAGATATGAATATGCAACACGCAAAGCAAACATTTGTATATGTGTGTGTCTACACATAAACATAAATGCACACATGGTTTGGTTTTCAGAAACCTGAAGAAGATACGAGTGTGGAGCAGTAAATAATTAAAAAGCTTCAGTGGAAAATTCAAAAAATCTGATAATATCTGCTGCTATGGATCTACAAACTTCAGCTCTGCATACGCAGAGATCCAGAGGGGATCACACACACTTCCTCTGTCTCTCTGTCCAGGGAAAAGAAACTGGAAAACTTGGGTCCCGGTGGCCTTACAAACTTTCTGTGTGATGACGTGTCTTCCCTACTGTCAACAACCCAGTTTTTAGGGCCAAAGTAGACAAAAGCTGGAAGAGAGAATACGAGTTAAGGAAGGAGCTTGGGACACAACAGAGAGAGAGAGAGAGAGAGAGAACAAGGAGAGGAAGATGGAAGCTGCAGGATGAGAAAAGCCGATGAATCCTGGGAAATACAAGTTTCACGAGTGGGAGAGTCGTTGTTGACGCACAGTGAGAAGTAACACATTCACTCAAGCACACAACTCTGTTATTCTCTCTTCTTTCAAGACTTAAATGTAAAGAACCACTCTGCATAACACTCTGGTAACTGTACCAAAATACAATCAAAATAATTCTAAAGAAATTCACACACACACACACTGTGACCTTCATCTTCCCTCTTACTGTTATTGTGTTTACCTGCATGTTAACCTGATTATAACCAGATTGAGGCAAAACTGTGATTATTGCAACTCTCATGTAAACATCTTAACTGGGTTATCTCCGTGTAATTAACGTCCAAATCGGAGCAAACATAACCCGATTAACGTGATTGGATTACACGTCTACCTTTCAAATTACTGTTGCACATACTCAAATGTACAAGTGTGCACCTTGTCAGTCTGATTTCCTCTCAATGTGTTTTGAACCTTAGTAATGTTGGGGGGGGGGATTTATTGATCCCCTGAGGGAATTTCACAATTAATCTCATGAAGAAATCCTAAAACCTGCCATCTCAGATCACGTCACTCTCATTTATGTTCATTCTGTAATAACTCTTCCTGCTGATCATCTGGGACATCTTGATTTCTCAGATTGGTGAACATATATATATATCAAATGTGGTGTGTGTGTCTTTATTTCTGCAGTAGAGACACAGGGCAGATGAGAGAGGGGTTACGAGAGGGGAAACGGGGATACGGGGGGTGTCGAGACACCAGATGGAAGAGGTTACATGTGGCTCTCATGTCAAACTGTGTGGAGAGAGAAAGAGAGAGAGAGGACTACGCTCTGATTCACTGACTGTAAACAGCGAGTAAAGCCATGGCACATTTCCAGCTCTGTTGTGCTATTTCAGATAAGGCCGGTGATTTTCTACTTTTCTTATTGTCAACAAAACACATGAAAAGACCAAAACCGACGATGAATAGATTCTAAAAACGCATATCAGCTGTGTATCTGTGATGACTGCAGCCTTCAGCACAACAGCAACCAAAAGTGTTTGTTACAATCATCTCACACGCACACCACACACACTTCAGCCATTCATCCATTCACTAATTCATCACAAAAACAGGTGTAAAGCATCACCAGCTGTGATGTCTTATCATCATCACCATCAAACCTCAGACGGATAATCGACGATGATAATTTAGTTTAAAGCACTGAAAATGAAGAGTTTACAGAGCTCTTCACAATAAAGGCACAAATTAAAAGCATAAGCACAGATGTTGGATGTAAAAGATCAAAAGCCGACTGAACAAAGGAATAATAACACTGGGTGAACAGAAGTAATGAATTAAAATTTAGTTTACCACTGCATCTTTAATTAGTTTAATTATAGATGGACATGAACTTTAAAAAATGTCATTCACGCTTTGTGAAACTGCCCGACAACCTAAAAGAATAATGACGCATATTTTATTCTGTCTGTCTTTATTTTTTGTTTCCATTTCAGAATAAAAACCTCCGGAAAATCTGTGTGTACGAATGACTTGAGGTACGCATGAGGTGCCCACATTCTCACTGCACCATCCGTTTTATAAACGGTGAGTTTTTGGACTCACACAAGTCGTGTCTCCAACAATATGTGAGAAGCAGAGTTACATGAGGAAGAGGAGGAGGCTGCTGATAAGGAACGGGAGACCTCCTTCATCGGGGTCTCGCGCTAAGAGGATTACAGCAAAGCCTGCAGAGTTGGCTGGAATAGCTGGTTACCGTTACACCCCTCCTCCTACACGCTGCTAACACAGGTGTGAGCATGAGCATGCACACACACACACACACACAAAATCTCCATTAAGGCAAATCCCACACTTCTCCGAGGTGTAAGGGTGCCAGCTATCTGTAGATGTTCTGCAGGACTGTGGGATTCCCCAACATGGAGGGGACACAGTGTGAAGAGAGCCGAGCTGTGAGGATTAGAGGTGTAGAAAATTAGCTGAGATCCGGTGACAGGGTATTCGGCTGAAACAGCACGGAGAGATTAGAGGAGGAGAGCGGTGATCTCCAGTCCCCTTTCTCCACAGTGGCCTGGAAAAGGCTCTAAATCAGGTGTGGCCAAACCAGCGGCTCAGGAGCTGCACGGTCTGTCTTTATGTGGCTCTTCTAGTCTGATTCTGTTTTCATCTAAAGCTGCAGGTATAAACATTTTATAACAAAACCAGAGAGATTTACCACCTGACTGCAGTTTCCATCAGTTCAGTGGAGCCTTTTAGCATCTTTCAGCTCATTGTTTTGGTTTCACGGCCTGCAGCTTTACTGTTTTAGATCACTCTCATCATTGTTAGCTGATGTCAGCTGATATTAGCTGATGTTAGCTGGCTAGCTGCTAAAGAGCCAGATATTTTTCTCCAGATGAAGTTGATGATGATCCAAAAAGGAGTCTCCGGAGTTAATGGAACAAAACACACCTGATAACTTTGAGACTGGCATTTCTTCAGCGTCATGGCACTGATAGAGGAGTGTGAAGCTCAGCACAAACAGGCTGACGGGCACATACTATTTTTAAAACCCGTCAGACTTTGCTGTTGAATTTCTGATCTCCAGAGGTTCCCCTGAGGTCCTGAGCTCTGCAGACACAAGCTAAACACTGTGAAACATTAGTCAGAAAAGCCCCAGTGGTCCAGTGGTTATGATGCATACCACGTAACTGCAACACCCACAATTCGATCCCAGCCAGGGACCTTTTGTCACATGTCATGCTCCTCACACTATCAACCGTCAAATAAAGGCAAAATACAAAAAAATGGAAAAAATAAATGACAATAATGAGAAATTAAAAAGGAGAACTGGTTGTTCTAAATATTTGCCAAGCTTTCAGAAATGGTAACACTTGCATCATGTTGGCAAATGTGGAACATAATATTTGCTCATAAGTTTTACAAAAGAGGCAAATTTGTAAAAAAAAGAAAATTAAAAAAAGCCTCACTGCGTTCTCCTGATAATGACACGATGTTTGAAAGTCCCATTAAAAGATGAAGCAGCATCTGTATGAGGACTAAGGCCTGAAATGCTTGTTCAGAAATCTAAACATCGATCTGCCCTTTACCAAATGTGAAGTTGGGCGAGTTGCTTCGAGTGACCACATCTGAAAACAAGCCCGACTTCAAAATGCCACAAGTCCCACTGAGACAAAAAGCTAAAAGCAAGGTAAGAAGAATACGTACGAAACCGCTGTGCTGTCTTTGGTGTAAGATGAGTGGTGATTAAGCTTAAATCACAACAGAAGATAATGTCCTAGATGGGATATTTCTGGACCTGCAGAGTGAATCATGTTTGTAGTTTCATAGTCTGATACTGGGTCTGGTTATTATACAGGAGAGGAGGGGAGAGGAGAGGATGGAGGGGGGAAGGGAAAGGAAAAGAGGAGTGGAGGAAACAAGAGAAGAGGGAACGAGGAGAAGGTAGGAGATTAAACAGGGAAGATGAGAGAACAGGAGGAAATAAGGGTGGAGAGGAGAAGAGGACACTATGAAGAAGAGGGGAGGAGAAGAAAGGAGAGGAGGAGACGAGTGGAGAGAAGAATGACGGGTTGTCGACTCAGCATTCAGAGTCAAAGAAACGTAATCATCCATAAATGATGATGTAAGTCATTGATCCGAACCTCAGACTGAAGCTCGTCTGTCAGGAGAGTCAGCGACTTCAGCTACAGCCCATTAGTCGCACATCAAAGCCTGAGCTGTGAGCTGGTGTGTGTTTTTCCCTTTTGCTCATTTCAGATTGAAAATAATCCGACTTGTTGTTGAAGTTGTATTCAAACTGACTGTGCAGAGACAAACACGGAGAGGGACGTGGACACATCCTCCTCTGATGTCTTCCTCTCAGAACTGTACCTGCTGCTGAAGACAGGATGTGTTTGGACTGACTGAAGAGGGACTCATGTTACCGGTGTAACGCAGTAGACTCACACACACTCACACACACTCACACACACAGGGCGGTGAGTTGTCCACTCAGCGCCGGAGTCAGGTTCACCGGCTCTCAGATATCACTGTGGCCGCAGAAACCAAAACCAACCAAAACCTTAATAAATCATGAGCGCCGATTGGCCCGAGAAGCACAGCTGCAGTCATGTGATAGGGCCTCAAAAGGCAGACAGGGAGCATCACGTGATCTACGGCCCTGGTCCTAAACTTTGGTTAACGAGCTGCCTGAGTTGTAGCATCTACGTGTTTTATAAGGCGTCTTCTAATCTGAGCTGGAACATATCTCAGACATGACAAAGAGCCCTTTGTCTGTGCAGATCAATGCAGACTGGGTTGGTCAGGCCCAGGACAACAACCCAGTCAGTCTATTGAGTCCCGGTGGCGACAGCAGTGACAGAGCAGGTCAATGGTTAACCTGTTAAGGGAACAGGTTTGCAAAACCAGATTCCACACACACAGAATCAGGCTTCTCCCCCCGGGTGAGAGGAATATTACAGACTGTGCTCTTTAGTTGTGCAGGTCTCACGTTGAATTAGCTGTCAACCTGTTCATGAGAAACCTGCAGAAACATAGCTAATGTTGTTCCCTGTGGAGCCGCTGATGATGGAGGGCCGAGCTTTAAACCAGCTTCAGCTCGCTGCCGACTCCGACGGGAAAACGTGTAAACGTGGTGGTTATCACACGACTTTTTCACACATCAGCACCTGATTGTGACTGATAAAGACATTAAGATGTGCTGCTCTCATTAATTACAGGGAAACAAACTTACACTGCGATCAATCACCTGCTGAGCTGAATCCGACAAAATCCCGATGGACCTCATCTCTCTCTGTGTCATGATTCCTGTCTCAGGCCTGTTTATGTTTGTCCGTCTGCCTCCGTCTTCATCCGTCCACCAGATATGTGTTCGGTTCAGTGCAATAAAATACGCCAAAGTTCCTGTTCTGCTGCTTGTCTGTACTTCCTGGACCGTTTCAGTTTGTAGTTCTGTAGTTGTACGGACAAAAATGTCCTCACTTTCCCAAAATGTCTCCAACTAACCCTCAGTTAAGACCCTCAGTTAAACTTACCCAGGTTGGAAGAGGCTCGGCCCTGAGCAGCTCTGTCCTGCAGCTCCTGAGCGATTTCTAGCTGGTGCTGGTGGTACTGACGTGCCCTCTCCAGGTCCTGAACATCACAGCAACGGTCATGATTCAACAACAGAACAGACAGAATGGCAGAATATCCCTGTGTACTTCAGGTCAGGGTTTATACCAACCTGCATGCACCGGGCAGCGTGGCCCAGACCAGCGAACGCCCTCATCTCGATCGCTCTGTCGGCAAGCTCTTGTGCCAACTCCAGTACTCTTGTGTGGTACGAGATGGCTTTGTCAAAGTCCCGCTGAGAGTGGTAGGCGCTGCCCAGGTTGCTGTACGCCCGCGCTTCCTCACGCCGGTTCTCCAAAATCTGCCAAAGACATCATCACATCACCGTCACTCAGAAACCTGACTGAGTGTCCCAGGTCCTCAGAGAGTTCACTAACAGCATTCTTCCCTTCAAATCAGCATCCACCTACACGACTTTCATAAAATCAAAAAGGCCTCGAGGAAAAGGAAAGGGAACAGATTTTCTGTTTGGAGAGATGGAGACGGAGCCACACATCTCAGACAGGCGGTAATACGTCCAGCTAAAGTGACCTAAACTGTCAAAACAAAAATGACTTTATAAACTTTCAACAGTCAGAAAATCTGAAAACCTTTATTCTGGTACAAATCTAATTGTCAACAGATGGTCAGTTTGTGTGTTAAGAGAGAAAGCTACAAACAGAGAGATGATGTTGGCTGCAGTGTCGCTGGCTGAGTTTGCAATGTTACTTTTCATCCAACAAACAAATATAAAGAGCGAAATGTGCACAGATTATTGTTTGTTCGTGTAACATTTGCATGAGGAGCTCCACTGTGATACCACAAATATTTACAGGCTCAACATCCAGTGTCCTCAATACACATTATATTCTCTGGGAAATATGTAATAACCCTGTTGTAAAAGACGCCGTTCATCAAACGATCGATGCGCTAAAATACACACAACATCCAGATATGAAACTGCTGCTGTAAAAACCTCCTGAGAAAGAAGCAGCCTCCTGTTTGAATTTATAACAAACAGACAAACAGATTTCACTTCTCTCCATAATAATCCAAAATTCAATTACTGGATGTACGGCAGCTGATGGCTTTATGTTCACTCTGCCTGGGTATTTGCTGTTGATGAATAAAAATGGAGAAAATCCCCAGAATCGTCCTTTAAAGCTCGATCTCCTTCCCTGGATCAGAAACATCATGTACCTTTGCGATATCCAGGTGCTGTTCGTGACACTGAACAGCGTTGGTGAAGTCGCCCAGCGCTGTGTAAACGGCGCCCATGTTGCCCAGCTGACGAGCCTCGGAGAGCTGGCACTGGGTCTGACGCGCCAGCAGCACACACTGTTTATGGCTCGCCAACGCGTTGGGGTAGTCACCGATGGCCGTGTACACATGGCCCAGACTGCTGAGGGCATCAGACGCAGCCTGAAATCACACATACGCACAACAATCACTGGTCAGAATCAAACAAAGGAAGACACGAAAGCATCCGCCATCACTGAGGCGAATGTGTCTCAACCCATACGTAAGAGAAATGTGTGAAAACTGGTGTGAGTTCATCATCTCACACACAGATTTGGCCACTTTGAGGCAGTGAAACAAACTGTGAACACAACACTGAGATATCAGCACCTTTTAAGTTCATATTGAACTTAAAAGCATCATGAGTCATGTTTGTGTCCACCTGATAAGTCTAAGTCCAACACTGACTCACTCCTGAGGGACAAATCACAGTCATTTCATGTGTCATCATTAGAAAAATATCACCTAAAGCTGCTTTAACATCAACTGTGATGCAGCTAAAACAACACGGTTCACAGACAGAGGAAAAGGAAATAAGAAAAGTGAGCAGGACGCTGCTTCATCCTGTCCCAGATGGAAGACACACACACATACACACACGGAGGCTGCAGGGGTGAAAGCTAATCTTTCACATCCTATTAGACCCTGCTGTGAGAGTCTCACCCTCTGCCACCACCACACCTGCTCTGCATCAGGTCCTCACACCTCTGTTATTACGCCGTCTCAGTTTGCACGTGAGACACTTTGAGCTGTCTGATGATGTCGAGCTGCAGTTTTCCTGCTAATTACTGACTGACACACACACACACACACACACACACACACACACACCGAATCATACAGACTCTTGTCTGTTGCTCTGATTAGACGGCCGGAGAAATGAGAAATACTCGCTGCATCCTCGTTCTTGCCGTGATAATCGGAAACCTGCTCACACCCTGAACACACACAGCAGCCACATGTTGACTCTGACACACAAACGCACACATGCACGCAAACGGAAAAATTAAAATATGACGTTGACTTTTCAAAGCAAACAGAGAGGGACAGAGAAAAAGAACAAGCCTGAAACTATAATGAAATGTTTGCAAGTTTGAAGAACATGAGAGCGAGGAGGAGAAGGATCCATGAATTATTAAAGAGCGGTGATTAGCATGTTCTTTACTCATTTATATCCCGCATGCACTCACTTTCCCTGCTTTTCTCACCAGGATCCAGAGTGTGCTGTTAAACTGGAACATTTTCAGACCTCACAGAGCACACACACACACACACACACAGACAATAAAAATAATAATAATAATAATGAAAAAACTAAATAACGTGTTGATTAATTTAAATTGTATTTGTTGTGCAGTGACAGTAAACAAAAAATCCTTTGGTTTTAGATTCTGTTAAATTAAACTATTTGAATCCAATGATCCATGATTTGAGCCGTGGGAAACTATAACAAGCATTTTCCTTATTTTCAGACATTTTACAGACAAAACAATCAAGAAACTGCTCTGCAGATTAATCAGTAACGGACACAGTCTTTAGCTGCAGCCTCAGTTTGTAAAGAAAAAGTCATCCTTCAGTTCAAAGTCAGCCTCTGGGTAGATAACACCAATATCCCTGTTCAGAGCCTTAATGAGAGCTAAAAACTGTCACTGAAAACAGCCAAACTGACCTTTAGTGGAATTTACCACTTCTGATTAACATCAGGCTCCCTGGTCTTTTCACCTCTGTTCAGCTGTGCTTCAGCTCTGTGTGCACGAACAGAGACAGCACACATCTACTGAAATCCCAATTCCCAGCAAAGCGATGAGTGTAAACACATAAAATCCAGTTGACACATCTCCAAGGCGGAGTTGTAGGCAGGAGAGGGAGATTTAATAAATGACGAGGAGGCCTCTGTGTGTACAGTCAACCGGCCAGGCAAGCGTTTGATTTCCCTCAAGGACACAATGTTTCCCCTGCACGAGAAAACACACAAAAAATTCAATCATGTTGTGTCTGGGACTCAGTAGACACTCTGCGTGTATTGTTTATGTCTGTGTTTATATATATATATATATATATTATATATATGTGAAGAAGAAGGAAACAGTGACAGAAAACAAATCAAAGTGTCACCACATCCCCTCTGCCGTTAAACTATTTTGTATTTAATGTTGCAGGAAAGCACCAAATCTCATTAAGAGAAAAACCTTGAGAGTCAAAAAAGGTGGAAGAAGGCAAAGATGAATCTCCAGATCTAATGAGAGAGATGAACAGAGACAGAGAAATATTGGTGGTGGCACAGCGTTCTCTGTGAGCTGCTGCGCCTGATAAACTAACAGCAGAGATGCAGGAGTTTTTCACCCTCAGCAGGGGACAAAGGAAGACATGTCTGCATCAGGACGTACAGATGTGCTGCAGAGGGGAGTCTCAGGTGGAGTCTGAGCTAAGAAGAGAGGAAATAGATTTCAAACATGATGCTGATACTTTAGTACTTCCGGTGAAGGTGGACTTTGTTACCACTGTTTCTGTTTCCCTGCTTTTTCATGACATTGCAGAGAAAAAATTATAAATTAAAATTAGATATTTAGTTTTCAATGAAATAAAAGAGAGAAAAGCAACAAATTCTCTGAAACTGAATGTTTTGCTTTTTTTTCTTGATAAATGACTTAAACTATTAATTAGTGATCAGAATTGTAGCTTATTACTTTTCTGTCCGTCGACTCAGTAATCGCTAACTGCAAAGCCGTCGTACTGCACTGAATGATATTGTAAAGACATTGCTTTTTTGTGTCCAGCCCTGTAGATTAAATATCAGCTCTCTGCAGGCGGTGTCTTTGTTTGGAGGCATGCTGTCTGGAAACGCTCACACGGTGCACAAACATACACATGTACCGCGGCAAAGCAAACACGCAGTGGGAGCTATGGATTTCTGTTGATGACCATGTTTGAGTCGCCTCAGGCTGCGCACCTGTGGAGGAGGAGTTCAATAACGGTCTGTCCACAGCACACGCATTCGACTCTCTGACTCTCTTTACTGCTCCCAGCACAAGAAACAGACCCCGAGGCTCAGAGACAGAAACGCTCCTGTCTGGTTTCGATCCTGAGCTTCTGTGACAAAACTAGGTGTGTGTGTGTGTGTGTGTGTGCAGGTCCAGAGAACATTGTTTAAAAGATACTGAGTGTAATTTTACATAAAAAATGTGGGTAATGTAAATGTTTTCAATCTGTTTCCCAAATGAATTTTTGAAAATGCAATATAATATATATATGACTCAACTCACACCTGACAGCGCCCAACAAAATACAATAACTAATCAATAAACAATCAAAGAACAAAACCTGGCAATACAAGAAGCAACAGCAAACAACAAAGAGAATGTAAATAAAGCCACACTTTACCAAACCTGATGAACCAAATGTAAACAAATGTAAACAGAACAGAAGATCAGTCCACACCAGCAGCCGTGAGTCTGAACACACGCCGTTATTCGTTTACACTACAGGCACATGAGCAGATAGAAACACGGCAGAGAACGCAAACAACCGAAGAATAGCCAACGTGAAACGATACTGATTAACACACACACACACACACACACACACATACACACACACACACACACACACACACACACACACACACACACGTAAGGATGTTTGTATTTCTAGTACAATATTAAAAAGACATTAGAATATTCCAGAAACGCACCAGAATCAGGAGATTAAATAAAATATTGAATCCACTGCCCTGACACAATGTTGTATATTCACACGGCATCACAAGTTGACAAAGTTAAGAAATCAGCACACACACACTCACAGAGACACACACAAGCAAAGGAACACTCTCACACATTCGCTCAAGAGCATGTGGAAGCAGTTAAACGAAGGTAAACACACACAAACAACCTGACAGCTTTATTTTGGCTTTTGAGACATAAAGGGGCCAAAGTCTAATCTGTAACAGCGATCTAATTAACTATGCCTTTCACAACTGTCCAGAGTGTTTCAGAAGAAAGCCGCTGAGTTTAGCTGAGGCCCGAGGCAAAGAAAAACTGCTTTCGAGAAAGAACGAGGGAATAAGTCAGGGAGGAAGAGTGAGACGATCCAAACCAGCAAAGGAACAGAGAAGGAGAAAATCTCCTGTTTGTGTTGGCGGTGTGATCCAGGCAAACTCCTACTGTCACATCAGATCATACTGGATGGTCCAGCTCCTAAATTAAACACATCAAGTTATCAAGAAGATTACGTCAACGCTGCACAGCATCTATGTGCCAGTATAAACAGCATTCCTGCTGCTGTAAAGGCCTCTGAGCAGACGCTCTGCTCTGAGCAGACGCTCTGCTCTGAGCAGACGCTCTGCTCTGAGCAGACGCTCTGCTCTGAGCAGACGCTCTGCTCTG
>JBBMJY010000008.1:18230799-18243459 GCA_037833715.1 Toxotes lorentzi | reverse complement strand
AGCCTTCAGTCTCTGAACAGACAGGTACAGACTCAACAGGAAAATTCATTCATGAATTCAGTTCATCACAGATACGTGTTCCCAAGGTCACGAATTATCATCCACACGCAAATAATAAGGATAATCACATTATGTTGTCCTTGCTCCTCGGGTAATGTGTGTGTGTCACCTGTAAACTCGTTAACCTTCACTCTGTGGACGTGTATGCTGCATTCAAATCAGGCTGTTCTCTCGAACTCGGTAACTACAGAAGAAAAAAGCAATAAAGCCACGAGCCTGACCAGGTGGAGGTCACTGTACCTGAACCCAGACTGAGTGCATGATCACTCTGTTTTTCTGCTTCAGATAACCACATGCATGTGAACGTACTTCTCTGTCCTTGAGCTTCATGGCCAGAACGAGCTGGTTTCTGTGGTTGGCCAGAGCTTCTCTGTAACTGCCTCTGGAGAAGAGGGCAGAGCCAAGGTTTCCGTGAGCACGGCATTCACCTGACTGGTCACCTGTGGGGGAGAGAAACACCATGGGACACATACTACAACTGCTTCATGTCTTCACTGTTCCTTCTGTTGCTTCCTCCTCGTCCATACCTAAGGTCTTCGTCACCTCCAGGTCCTGCTGCATGTAGGCCACGCTCTTCTCTGCGTTGCCTAAAGACCAGTAGGCGGAGCTCAGGGCCGAGAAGACGGATCCACGCAGCTTCAGTGAGCACGTGCCGATCTTCAGCCCCGCCTCCAGCACCACCACAGAGGCTCCGTGGAAACCGTGGGTCAGCAGCTCCTGGCCGATGACAGACACGACCACGAACGGGCTCTTGTCCAGCTTCATCTTCTGCAGCTGCTGGTAGGTGGGCTCAAGGGAGTCTGTGAAGGTTTAAGACACACACACACATTTACAGGTGAGGTGAGGAACGGCAATCAGTTATCATTTGCATGAGGAAGCAGAGTGACACAAACTAGCTGACAGCACGGCTCTGCAGACAGTGCTGCATTACCATTAATCTGAATACAGTGACTGGAGATTTTTTCTCGTCCCTCTAACTTTTTAAAATCCTACTTTTCTGTCCCTCATTTTTACTGTTTCACACACTGAGCTTCTTACTAAAGTCCCTCTGATTGTCCTTCTACTGTCCAGTCACCAGGAGACAGGAGACAGGAAACAGGAGAAGATCTGAGCTGTTAAAAAGGATTTTTTTTTGCCCTTGTTTTCGCCTCTCAGGCAGGCTGCCCTGTCCTTCTTCTTTTCCAGGTAATATTTTTATTTTCAGTCATCGAGGTGGCGTCTGAGGTTATCCAGTAGATATGAATCACAATTAGCGTCATATTTTAGGTGAGGATATGAAAGTGGTATCAATCTCAGCATGAAAGCAAATAAATATTTTTTCCTAAAATGCATAAATGTGCCTTTAAAATGAAAGATGAACGTTTGCATTTGAAAAGTCGGTTGCATGTTTTGTATTTAATGTCACTTACAGACATTCAGACATCACCTTGTTGAAGGTGAGATAACTGAAAACATTCCAAACACAAATAAACTGATCACTGACTAAATGCACATCAGCCTTGAACTACACTGCAAAGCGCAGCACTGTGTTAATGTGGATTACAGTTACTAAATTTAGGTGTTTCCAATTTAAATTGTTTATCTGGAGGCTGCACAAATTAACACCCAGCATTTGTCTGATGCTCACAGTGTCGAAGTGGACTGTGTGTTAACGCCTCTGTCACTCAGAATAATACGTGTGCGCAGGAATCACGAAGCATTTCCCTTGCTAATTTTGTGTGATTATGTGATACAAAGGATGTTGTTTAATATTCAAATAATATTCTTTTCAAGTATATTTACTGCATGATTCTGTTAGTGAAAGCAAAATAATTTCCTTATGACAGAATTTCTGCTCGTCATGGAAAAATGTTGATGAGTGAGCAGCTTTATAATGAACTTGAACAGAGGTGAGAGTTTTATTCAGGCGGATTCGAAAATGCTTGGTTTGCATGAGGGAAGTGTCAGCGGAGCATCGTCGGCTCTGACTCTGTGGAGTGAAAGGAGACACACTGAGACTGAAGTAAAACTCTCAGACCTGGAGACATTACACTGAGCCTGTGGACGGTGGTTGTGTGCCAGGTTTGTCACAGGTAGGGGAAAGTTTAACCTCAGGTTAAAATAATCATCCTCCATAGACTGAAGGCCCTGATTCACTAATAGAACATGCTGACAACATGTTCCAGTTTTTGTTCCTGGGCTGTTGTTCCTTCAAACACTGACTCTCTCTACTATCAATATTAGAACTATGTAGGTGAGTTTGTTGTAGTGCTACAGATTGTGAAAAAGCAGCTTTGTTCCCATCTTGTCGAGATATTGCAGGATGCCGAGGTATAAATGGGATGGGAAAGAGAGGGAAATTCAAAGAAACTCTGTATAATAAAACTTTAACACGTCTGTTCATTTTGATTTGTCAGAATAAACGATCAAAGTTGTACTTTTCCAGTCTTTATAGCTGCAGCACATCTTAACTTGACATAATGGAAACCAACTGCAGCCTTGATCCTGATCTAAAACCTTCAAAAAACTCCAAAATGCAGCATTTACACCTGGACTTCTAGGAAACCTGTTGGTATGAGACGGAGCACGCAGTTGTTGCACCATCACTAAATCATTTCTGGGTGACTGGAGGGAGAATTGGTGCTAATGTGTGGTCCTGAGGGGGTTTCAGTTATGTAGAGCAGAGAGAGAACAGAGCCGTGACCTCTGGATTTCACCCTCTCTGCTGCTGAATCTCTGATTTACACTGAAAAACACGAATCAGATACTCTTTTTACTTTGTTTTGAACATCTGGTAAACTGTTAAATAAATTAGCTGCACTGTGAAAGGAACATATGCATCGTGTTACCTGAGTGAAGAGCGCGGTCTCTACAGCAACATATCATCATCTGTGCTATTTTTCCTGCAGAATCTCACAGTGAAAGTTTTGTAAAATAAATGCATATGTGACAAATCATAAGTCACTGATTTAAACAACAGTTACATTTCTACCAGAAAACCACTGGCACAGATGCAGTAGCCTGTACGTCCCAGAGGTGAACATCTGTCTGTGTGTTACATGTGATTTAGTGATGAGTGACTCAGGGCCTCTGCATCATGGTGACTCACAGCCTGTCAGATTTGACACCACACACACCCAGTTTGAACAGGCTGGACCAGCGAGTCACTGAGCTGCATCTCAACATTCACATCGCCCTCCATCCGTTCAGCTGAGAGTGATGAGCCTTTAGTTAATGTGGGAGCAAATCCGTCTGCCAGTTCTGTCCACTGCAACGTCTGAAAAAGGAAGTGGAGGTGGAAATATTCCAGCTGCTGTTTCACATGGGATGACCTGCAGCTTTCCAGCAGGCTTTGGGGGATAGTTTGAGGGATTCGCAGCCTTTCTTTGAGCACTAAACATAACTAATGGCATTCGTCCTTACAGGACTGCACCGAGGCTACGGGCCGAAAGGATGGAAGAAAAGTGACGCAGCTGATTCTTCTGAGTTACAACATTTATTTTAAAGACCCACTATGTGAGTTTGGAAAGAAATAAAAATAGGACTTTTGTTCGCAAACTTTAAAAAGATAATTATGAATCAGTTTGTTCGTCCTAACGTTCCATACTGTGACGTTATGTATTAACATGGACGATATCATCCTGTAAATGATCCTGTAATTACCACAAACACAGATGCACACGCGTGCACAAAGCAGCTGCTGCACCTGATTCATCGCAGCAGCAGAACAAACGGAGCTGTGACACTGTTTCATCAGGATCGACACAAACATCTGACTAAAGATCTGTCACGCTGATGTTTCAGAACTCAATCACAGGAAGTAAACACCCCCCTGTGGGAGGATTTCATCAGCTGTTTAACAAAGAACTCGACTCCAACCCTCCACACGTCATCCTATAAAGAAGATCGGTAACCCGGATGAGGCCGCTCCCTCCTGTGGTCCAACATGTTGTCCCTCCCACTGCTTACTCCCGCACTGCAACTCTTGGTAACACTTTCTTGCTTTGAAGCTTATGAGGGATTGAGTTTTGGCCGTTGGAGCCCCCGGACAGCAGAACAACCTCCCACAGAGCCTGAGAGCTTTGCTTTGGTTCCTCCAGGACTCTGTTACATGGTCATAGCTGCTGCCACTGATCACAACATGCTCCCATCACTCCCAACAACAGACCATAGGGAGTGGTTTCTCTTCCACCTGCTGCATTGATTCCTTTTCTTTGCTGTATGTAAATGATTTACGGTAAAAAGGAAAAAGCAGTGCTCATTGGGTCAGTTCGCACGAGTCCTGAGCTCGATACGCTGCTTCTGGATGAACACGCTCTACCTCAAAGGGAAATATTGTGAATACTCTACCAGATTTTCTCTCCAGTGTAAGAGCAGATGAAATTCCCCGGGCATTGACATTTGCTGTAGCTTGCCAAGTAGAAGGCTATTCCCAGGACGCCCTGCTCTCATTCTGATACTGCTGAAGGGCAAAAACATAGTCCTGTGCCAATTCTAGCCTGCAAACCATTCTTGATTGTATGTATTCCTCCTTCATCTTCTTATGCTGCTGAGACCTGCACATAAAAGTGTACTGTGGACTGTGGACTGTGGGGCGGACAGATCAATGACACACAAGAATCCACCTTGTAAATATTTCATCACCAACTCCACAAGAAACTAATTCATGCTAATAAACATGGCAGCAGAACGAAGCCACGGCCTTCACTGTTCTCATCTCTACACAGAAAATCACAGTTAAATCCTGTGTGTATGTTCCACATATGTTCTAAACAACGAGACTAAGTTCTCTGGTCCTGAACAGAACAGTAACTTCTCTGTTAACCCTGTGGTAATAATCGTTAAATATTCATTCACCAAACATTTTCTACCTCTACTCATTTACATGTCAGTGTATTTCTGTGGTCTGTAGGTGAATTCTTCTGTATCCATCATATGAAAAAAACAAACAAACGTAAATGTGCTGCACCTTCGCTCTGGAACAATGAGCAGAAGGATCTGAATCTGTTAGAGCTGATTACTGTTGGTGAACTTAAGTCAGCTCTGCTTTATGTCGGTGGCACGGTGAGAGTGAGCTGAAAATAACTGTACTGAACTAAATCATCACAATAAAGACCAAACTCACTGTAAAGCTGAGCTGCTGACTCAGCTGATCGTTTTTCTGTAGACTCATCACCGCAGACAACTTTCATATCGTCAGATTGCTTTCAGATTGATGTATTATAACCTGCCAATCGTTTTTGTTCTGACTAACTGATCAACTGTAATGGTTTAGTAAATGAATTACTTCAGTGCGTGGATGCTGATGAAGATGCTCCGTCACCAGCTCACGATTTTCAGTTTCAACTTCTACATCAATCAGCCACAGCATTAGAACCAGTAACTGGTTTTAATGTTTGATGTCGGTGTATGTTTCTCTTTCTATTTCATCTGACTTGCTTGTTTTATTTATTTCTACATCTCACTTTTCTCCCTTTCTCCCATAAAATGTGCATTGGTTTCTTTGTGAGGCCTGAATCATCAGAGGCATCTTTTTACTTCTTCACATCAGAGTCCCAGAGGAGGGTTACTGAATAAAACAACAAAAGGAAAGTGGTAACTTGACAGTTTCCTCAGCGCTTACATCTCACTCTCTTCTCCTGCAAGTTTAAAGCACAAAGTTCGACTTTGTTGCTCGTGTTGTTCATTTGTTTGACTGTTTCTGTCGGTATTTATCTGCCTCATGTTGCTGCTGTACAGTGTGAGATGAGACAGACTGCATGTGAGCTGTCAGACAGGCCTACCTCTGAGGGGCGATTTCATGGCGGCCTCCACCATGCCCACAAGCAGCTGGAGACTCTTGGGGTCCTGGGCGAGGCCGGAGGCGAATGCTGCCAGGGCGTCGGCATGTCGACCCAGGTACTGCAGAGCAACCCCCTGACGAAAGTAGGCCTGCAGGGAGGAGAGAAACTACACATCAACAGATGAAGGGGTTCCAGTACAATAACAAAACTATGTGGATAAAATTTAAAAACAGGACTTTTTACATTGTGGATTTACTAAGTTCACTTAAATAAAGGGAGCAAGTACCTCCACTTTGCTAACCGCAGGAATAATCTTTACCATGTTCTCCGCCTCGGTTTAGTGAGCTAACAAGATCTGCTAACTCACAATAAACACACAGTCCAGCTGAGGCTGATGGGAATGTCCTGAACGTGAAAACATTAGGTGCTCTTATGACGTCTTCCTCTGATTAAAAGTCTCGTGTTTAGGTAGGAGTGGTTAGTAACATCCCACAGGTGTTCAGTAATATCCACAGGACTGAAATAACTGAAAGAGGCCGAGTGTGAGTCCAACCTGCAGAACACTGATTCAGCATGTACACGCTGTTTATACACGCTCAGTCTTCCTCATACACACACAAACAGAGGACACTTCATTAGGACCCTCTGTGCGTTTCACAGCGAGATTAGAGACAATGAATCATGACATCGAATTCATGAAGGGGACGGAGCAGAAGACGCACACGCCACAAACTCCGCTCGCTCCCCTCGTCTCTCGCTGCCGACCAGACTGTAACTTAATTGTCTTGTCTACCTCCCTCTTCCCCGTCATTCCTCCCCTTTTTCTCTCTCATTTATCATCCTGCCCTCCCTCCTCTCATTTAAGCATAATCTGTCATGACAGTGAATGGATGAAGACAAAGAGGAGAGGAATTAGATTACATGGCAGCTCCCGTCCCGCCTGCCACTTCGTGCACCCGCACTGTCTTTGTCCTGCCCTCGACTTCAGACGGCCTCATTGAAGTGAACGGAGCCGGGGGTCACGTCTAATCGAATGCATTAAGCCTTTAGTCCTCAGTGTGTTGGTGTTGGTGCAGGATGTGAACAGGGCTCAGTGTTACTTCACTGCTGATTAAAACAAAGTGGGATAAATGGTCAGTAATTACAGCTGGAGCCACGTCCCTTAAAACACTCAGTACAATAATCTTTATTTACACAGCACTGTCAAAACCTAAAGTACAAACTGCTTCAAGCAAAGGCTGCACATTAAAATCAAAACATGATGAAGTCAATCGAATCATAAATCAAACTGTTTACTACTAAACTTTCACAAAACAGTGAGTCAATAAAGTTTTGGTTCAGGGAAGTAAAAAAAAAGATGCTGCAGTAAAGAAGGTGCGAGGAGATAAAAGCATTTTAAACGGTTTCTGTGACGTCAGTTTAACTTTAGAAAAGGAAACCAGCACATCAGAACCAGGACCAGAACCAGAATCAGAATCAGAATCCGAATCAGAACCAGAACCAGAACCAGAACCAGAATCAGAACCAGAACCAGAACCAGAACCAGAATCAGAATCAGAACCAGAACCAGAATCAGAACCAGAATCAGAACCAGAACCAGGACCAGAATCAGAACCAGAATCAGAATCAGAACCAGAACCATAACCAGAACCAGAACCAGAACCAGAATCAGAACCAGGACCAGAATCAGAATCAGAATCAGAATCATAACCAGAACCAGAACCAGAATCAGAACCAGAACCAGAATCAGAAAAACTTTATTAATCCCCATAGGGAAATTCTTTTGTTACTTACATGGTCAACTCTGTCCTGTGACTGTGACAGGAGCAAAAACAATTAGTCAATGAATCAGTTAATCGAGCAACAGAGAATTACTTGGCAATTATTTTGAAAAACCATTAAAACCATAAAAGTCATTTGTAAGCAAAACACATGAGTATTTGTTGGTTTTCTTCCTCTGCGATAGTAAAATGAACGCGTCTGGGTTTTGTTTTCTCTGGGATTTGGGAAACTGGGACCGGATCTGTCGCTATGTTTTGACACTTTACAGACTGAAATATGGGACAGCGATTCTGTTTTAGCTCTCGCCACTGATGCCAAGTGTCCATGCTGAGGAGAGAGAGACAGCCGCCTGCCCTCTGACCCTCGTCCAGGCTGGAGAGGAGAGCTGCAGGTCTGGACTGGGATGAGGAGCTGGGCTGGTAGCTGGGATGACATATGGATACCCCACCTGTCTGCCCACCTCTGCTTAGCACTGCCCCTCAAATCTGTCACCATCACACTAATTTGGCTGCCGTGCGGAGGGTGCAGTGTTTCTCATTCAGGCATTCATGCCCCATTCTTGACAACAATTTACGTTTTGCGTTGATTGGAGGAGCATCTGTGAGGATGATTTCAGTCAGATGATGATTGTATCAGACGAGATATAATCATAGCATGGTGGCCGTTATCTCTGCTTGACTGTGTGTGAACGTACAGCACAATAGGTAAGGCTGAGTCCTGTGTGTGTGTGTGTGTGTGTGTGTGTCAGAGCTTTTTACCCCCATCAAGGGTGTAAACATGCCAGAGCCAGACAGAAAGTGACAGCAGGAAGAGTCTGCCTCCAAAACCACCTCCAGCCTCCCGCTCACGCACATCCTGCCTATTAGCTCAGTCTGGCTACGCTGCCTGCTAAGCACATACAGGGGGCACAGTCCAGACAGTCTCAGAGACACACACACACACACACACACACACATGCATCCACCGCCGCCTCTCGAACACACATAAACACACTCTCCGTCCTGATTTTTTTCTGTGTCTGTCTCTCAGCAGTGTTCTGGAGCATCTCAGAAAAATCTTGTCAGATTAGAGAGACTCTTCACGGACCGCTGTGGTCGCGTCTGGCTTGTCTGGTATTTCACACTGATTCCCAATCGAGCACTCTTCAACATCACCTGACAGGTCTGTGTCAGGTAAAGTGAAGCGATCAATAAAAGGGACAAGACTAATCCTGCTGGTCTGTGTGTGAGTGTGTTTGGACTGACAGAATTTGCGAGTCTTTGTTTTCATATATAAGAACCCTGGAAGCTCTTGGGACCGTGCTTATGGAGAAACTATAGAAACTGAGAATCCATTTCAAAGCTGCTGTAGCTGATATTTTTTTATAATGACAATATATGAATGTGAGAAAGTGAAAAAGGTGCCGCTCATAGTGATGAACCCGCACAGAATTATCAGCTGAATCTGCAGCTCCTCTCGGCTTTAAGGAGATTTACAGTGGGTTGCAGATAATTGTTCAGACGTCTGAGCCACAACTTCACTGTCCTGCTTCAGTCTCACTGCAGCAGCAGCAGCAGATGTTCAGAGAAACAGCTGTAAAAAAGAGCCAGATAGTTCCCTCAGGAGCTGGTAGAGACCAAACACAGAGCTAAAAGAGAGGGAACACTGGGCTTAGATTCAACACCACTCCACATGAATTCTAATATTTCTCTGTAAACTGCTTACAAGTTGACCAGTTAACTATTTAAAAAAATATATTTAAATATATATATTTAAAATATTTAAAAATATATTTAATGTTTTAAATATTGTTGTAATGAAAGAAACCACAAACTTTAATGACTTTAATAAAAGAAGCGACTGTGAGTCTACAGAAGGGCTGCTGGCTCGGTGAGGCACTTCTGAGGCACAGTGCTGCTTTGAGCTAAATGCTAACGGCAGCATGCTCATCCATCCAGACGCTGTTCACATATTTCAGTGTGGACAAACCACCGGAGTTCAGTGTTCGACAGAGACAAAATGGCAGACAGACCGATGGAGAGAGTGAGAGATATAGAAAGAGAGGTGTTATATGTTGATGTGTCACAGCAAAGGATGCACACCGGATGAACAGATGCTTCAATTACTGCTCGTAACTCACATTAATCGAGAACAGATGGCGACACAAGTGTCGGCAGAGAGAGAGGGTGAGCGCGAGAGAGAGTGGATCACATAAACCAGACATGATGGAGATTGATGTCTTCACAAATCAGAGAATCTGCCTCAAAACACACAGATGAAACCTTCACTCTTATTGTATCTGGAGACAAAGTAGATTGAACCTCTTTTTTTTTGCCGGGTTGCTTCTGACGACAGATTTAACACGGTTTAGAGGATGTGGAAGAGGGAGACGTGGCCTTCAGTGATTTATTAAAGGTGGAGGAGGCTGAGGAAGAGGAGAGAACAGCTTCCTGACACACCTGGCAGCCCAGAGTCGGCTCTAATAAACAGTAAACCATCCAAAGCATTCTTCATTTCATTGTTACATCTTAATATGCTCCGAATATCTTGTGAAAACCCAGAGTATGTAATTTACAAGTCCTGGACCAACACTGAACGAGGGTTTACTTAAAGACAGATTGCAGATTCGCAGACTTCTCTGCAGCCTTCCAGCATCACGCACTAAAATAAACATAAACTACCACGACTGTTACAGAAACCAGCGGAGGAATCATTGGCTTTGTTGAAAATAAGGGATGAAGAGGTTACTGAAGTCATGTGGCTGTCAATGAGAAGCGGAGGCTTCGTTTTGCCAAGTCAATACCCACTTATCCCACAGTTGGTGATATAACGACGTGCTGTGTGAGCTGTGTGCCGTGAGATCATTATTTAAGAGCCTGAGAGGGTCTGAGCAAGTCATTAAAAACAGCAATCTGTACTGTGAGGATGCCTCTTTGTAGAATTTAATACAGTTTATTATCAGCGTAACGTATGATCAAACCCAGTGAATTTAAACCAGCAGACCTCTACAGCCGGGCACAGTTACTCACAGTCTGGGAATTAACAGCCCTCTCATCTCGCAGGGCGGCGTGATTCAAACAGGTTCTTCTAATAGACCAGTCAGCCTGTAAAGCTGTGGCGGAGAAATAATGCTGCTGAGCAAGCATCTTCACAGAAACCTGGAAACACATCAGCTAACGCAAATAAGAAACAAACAGTCGCTCAGGTCATTTGGCAAAAAAACCTAATTTGAACCTGTCAAACTGAGTCAATATGAAGAAAAAGAAAACCACAAACAGTGAAGTGTGGGTGTTAAAGAGTGGGAGGTAACTGCTTCAGACAGACGGACTCAGAAGCGCCTAAAAGCAGTGATGTGAAGATGAATGAGAATACATTTTGTAGTTGCCGTTCCTCATTATTTTTAAAACATAATCCTGTTTATGTTGCCTTGAGTTTTAGGACAGCTCTTTGTATCGTAGCTTTCAGCTTTCTACCTCTCAAATACATCCAAATAAGCTCATGTTTTTAATGTCCAGTATTTATCTGTTAGATAAATGTGGTGCAATATTTTCCCCTGACGTGTAGAGAAGCCGATATAACACTGTGCTTTTCTGTAACCACCCCTATTCACTCACACACTCACTCACACACACACTCACCAACTGTTCCCTGGTTAATCTGCATGAATATTTATCATTGTTTCACTGGGACACTAGCTAAGACACAATAATTGAGTGTGAGTGGCCATAAGCACTGTTTCCACTGGGACCAATAAAGATGTTACACCACCAGCTGTGGGCTCTCACACAGACCTGCAGAGCACGGTCTACCAGCTTCACAACGCTGTGCATCGCGGTGGATGTGACACTCAGAAAAAGTGCGCCCGAGGCCGTCGTTCATCACGCGCAGAGAAGAGCGTCCGTCTCTTTGTGTGTGTCTGTATTGATGTTGGCGTGTCTAAGTGCATGGACCATATGCAGGGTCATCGGTGACGCCCCTGGCATCATATGTTGAGGGACCACAGAATTTATCTGGAGCCAACAGATCAGGCGTCGCCGTCTGTCTGCTGTAACCAGGCCACGGCAGCGTCTCGGTGCAAAGCCCAGCTCCGCCCGCGTTAACGAACAACACAGGCCATTAACTGCACTCAGCGTTCACTGGACACGACTGGACCGGGTGTAGTGCTTTACAGTGGTGGGATGAGTGTTATGACTTGATGGTTCATTTCAGTAATTATATGAAACAGCTGTCAGAGTGTAATCCCAACAAAAATGGTAACTGAGGCTTTGTTCCCTCCTGAGAAAAAAAAATTAAAAATTACCAACTGGAACTGTTCACTCAGCTTTGATTTTATTGATCCAAAAATAACAAAACCCACAAATAAAAACAAATATTTAGTATGAAATTCTGAGCTAACACTTTTTTCATCTATATATCATATCTGGCTCTTTAGCTTCGACAGAGGTGGATAGTTCCTCTGGAGTTTGTGGAGACGAGATTAAATCTTGGGTGGACAGATGGGGTAATAATGTGACACTGGATTACGTAGCAGAGTATGAACAAACTCACTGTGGGTTTATTCTCTGTTTTGGTCTGAAACACAGGATCAAAGCACACAAAGTGAAATGTGCTGCTGATGCGAGTGTCAGTGTTTAAGTCAACACGAGGGCCGTACAGTAAGGAGCTGTTTTCAGAATCCCTTTGAAATGTGATGTCTGGAGGTCAATGTAAAGGGCCAGCTGACACATCTTTCTCTTTTTATCTCCTTTTAAAGTGCACAGGACCTCAGTTCAGTGCAGCTGTTCAAACACCTGATCCTCCGCTTCAAACCTCCGCTCTCTACCGGCTCCTGGTTAACACGATTTCCATCTTGAAAACACAAACATACCACAAGTGCTGCATTTTATCATGAGGAGAGAGTCGGTGTGGATAACCTGAGTGGGACGTGAGCTCAGACATTTAACCTTGGCACAGAGACTGAATTACTCTCGACCAAGAGCTCTAAATTAAAGAAAGCATTTTCTCTGTCTCACACACACACACACACACACACACACACACACACACACACACACACACACACACACACACACACACA
>JBBMJY010000008.1:18219665-18230699 GCA_037833715.1 Toxotes lorentzi | reverse complement strand
ACACACACACACACACACACACACACACACACACACACACACACACACACACACACACACACACACACACCAGTAATCCTAGTTAACCTCAACACACACGGGTTATTCCCTGGGTGACCAAAAGCAATTCCCCTTTTTCTTCTCTCTCTGCTCTACTTTATCTGTAGACCCAGACCCTGAGTCATTCCCTCGACCCTTTCATGTATGTGAATACACTTATCTTTGGAACAATCTACCTCTCTCTACACAACACACACACACACACACAACTACGCTCATACTGCAGCACTTACAAGAAAAATATGCATAAAGGGGAAGAGGGGAGAGAAGGAGGACACGCGGCCTTCTGATCCTGTTAACTGTAGAACAGCAGAGGGCTTTGGTTCTCTTACACTGGGTAATTAGGCTGTCACTCAGCCGGCTGCTGCTGCGTGCGCGTGTGTGTGTGTGTGTGTGTGCTCGTGCAGCCGGTCGGGTGATCGTTTGATTGCCTGTGTGACCTTTGACCGCAAGGGAGCAAGTATACCTGCTGGGAAAGGCAATGTGTGCAATGTGTGTTGAGGAAAGTAGGTTGATATAAAATCAGATCTGCAACTAACGATTATTTTCGTCATGAATTCAAACACTTCAGAAGACACTCAGCGTCCAAGAATAGAAAACCAGACAAGGAGCTCAGCTGACTATTCTTAAATGCAGAGTCTCTTGCAGTAGTATACAAGCTGTCCATTTAAAAGAGTGTGTCCTTTAATAATAATAATCATATTTTCTTTGTCCCATTTGCAAGGAGACAATGTGAACTGCACTAAATATTATTTTCATTTAAAATAAAGATGTATCTAAAAATTGTAGGGTAAAATAATGATCTCAATTCTGAGTGGAAGAAATCCTGATTGTTATACTGGCCATAATCGTGCAGCCCTGGGGCTTATTCACTTGTTTTTATTCCTCTCCTTTTTTTACACCTTCCTTCTCTTCCTTTTACTTTTAAACCTCTAACGCCAAGGCTGCGAGCAGGGTCAACACCCCCTCCTTCCCACCGTCTTAATTAGAGCCAAATCATCCAGGGAGAGATGGAGGACAGGACGGAGGAGAGACGGCGCAGCACCGAGACCAGTGATTACACAGGGGAAGATGCCGCGCATGCAGTTCCCACTCAGTGAATCAGGGCAAGGAGAGAACACACTCTAATGATTCCCTACAAAAGCTAATTAGACCCTCTCTGTTTCAAATCCAGCCTGATCAAGCTCACAGGTTGTGATAATTCACAGAGAAGCAGCTACCTAGCACAGAGCATTTAGTCATTAATCCATCGTGCTGTCGGCCTTTCATCATTCCTGTTACCTCGGAGCACATTCCTGCTTCCTGTCAACCTGATACAGATAAGCCCATTTTATTCTGCTGTGGTCCCAGTGCGTATGTACGCACGTGTATTTTTCTCCAGTGTAATTGATTAATTGACAGCTCTTTTATTCAGCCTGACTAATCCAGTTAAAAGGATTATCAGTTTAGAACACAGCAGATATTAGTGGAAACAGAAACACATACTTTTATCTTCAACTGACCGTTCGCTAAACCCCAGCGACTGTCAAATCATAGCTCAGTGATAACGAGGCACAGCAGGTCTGTCAAGCTTTGGATTTCTCCACATGATGAAGGGGGTGTAGTAAGACAGGCACTCTGTAAATGAAGAGTGTGGAGAGTGGGTTCATTCTTATTTCTAAATCCAAACCAGCTAAATTAGTATGTGGGATTCCAGCACATCCACTGTGTTTCTCTGCAGCTTTAGAAGGTGGATGTGGATCCCATCAGTGTTTAGAATAGCTACTCTGTCCTGCTCATTACTGGATCTGAGGAATTTTAAACTGCAGCAGCCTCAGCTAACGTCACCCAAAATACCACTGCATTTATCAAACGGATTGTTTGGTTCTCATTTTAAACTGAAAAACATCAGAGTATATAAGCTAAGCAGGCAGTATAACAGGGTTATGTTATTATGAAAAATAGCCTGATTTTACAATTTTCTTTATCTAAGTCTGCACTTAAATATAAGAACAGTGCTCTTTCTTTATTTCTGTGCAAAGACTTTTAGCCTGTTAGCTTCAGTCTTTTATTATACAGGCATCCAGTATTTACAAACCATACGGTCTTCTTGTTTTAAAGTGAGCTGGAAACACTGAAAGGTCAGTAGACGTTAGCTTAATTAGCTGGTTTTTATCTCTGTTCACTTCTGCATAAAATCAAGGAAGTCCTGTTTCAGTACATTTCTGCCACAGCTATGATTTTAAACTGCACATGTGACATGCTTGGCAGCCATGATGACAGGCGTCTTTGCCAATTTAATGAGAAAATGGGACATTTCATGTGTGTGAGGCTGGAGAAAACCTGGTTCCGGAGAGTTTTACAGGCTTTTTAAAAGGTGATAAAACCTTTACAGACCTGTCAGCTTGCAGTTTCTCACATAGCACCGAGAGGGCCGGAGCCGATTCCTTGAAGCATTCTTTTGCAGATTCTTTCTCTCCTTTGACATTTCACTCTTTCTCCTCTTTTCTCACACATTTTCCTTTCTCTCTCCTCCTCTCCTCTCTGCTCCGTCTCTGTCAGAAACGTCTCTCTAACCTTTACAAGAAAAACACTGAGCCTGTGACGCTGATGAGCCAACTAAACCTCACTTTGAATTGGAAGCTGTGAAAACTTGTGCTGAATCGGTTTTGATGGTGAAACAGCAAAACATTTCATTATTAACCAAACGTTTGAAGGCGATAAGCCGATCATGAATTGTTCTCATCGTGTTCCTGCTCATCAGTCTTTCACCTCTTCTTTGCTAAGAAAAAGGAGTGAGGACAGATGAAGTTTGCATCATTAACACTGTAAATAAAATAGAAGGTCTGGACTGTGGCGATTCAAACAGTATTTACATTCTGTTCTTTCTGTAAAAGCTCCATTATTCCACAGGAGATAGCTCAGGTATGGCTGACGTTCTGCTGCTGCTGCTGTCACACACAATAATCATTAATGACATCGGTCCCAGGGGGCAATTAATTTTCAGAGTTAGTACACATGCCTCTCTCCTCTCTCTGCCTCCATGTTTCCTATACGTGCTCTGCTCCCTGCTTCATTCTTTCATTAACGCTCTGGGCTCATCAGTACGCATGGCCCACTTTAGTCTCAATTTAGACGAGCTGCTTCCATATGAGCCAGCCGGTGAATTGTGATGTCACGCCCATTGTCTGCCAATTACAATTCAATTTAGCAGAAGAAACGCTCTGGAATGTGATTATAAGCAATAGATGGTGTGTGTGTGTGTGTGTGTGTGTGTGCATGAGAGGGAAAAGAAGGCAGTGAGTCTTAGCGAGTGCTCATTGTATGAGGAGAATTGTGATGTTTTCCACCTTTCACTCAGCACTTTCATATTCTGTCTTTCGTAAGTGGCTTCCAGTTCGCCTTCCCTCCTCCCAGTCCTCCTGAGACTTTCCACAGTCAGCTGGCTTGGCTTTTTCAGACAGCGTGACATTTGCACCTCCCCACTGCCTCGCTAAGCCAGAGCAATGTACAGCAGGCAGCAATGCACACAACAACATCCTGTACAGATACACGAGCACACACACGACTGTAGACACAAGAACAGGAGAGCAGAGTCTGACTTTGGAAATCTGTCTGTTTTATGTGAATGTCATATTTTCAATAGCTTTTCTAAAAATCTGAATTATTAACAGCAAACACTGCTGCTCTCCGCTGCCTCGTTTGCTTTGCTCACCAGTTAAGTGTGAGTCAAACTGCACCAGATGAAGACTCGGGACTGACAGCGAATCCAGATTTACACCAACTGCAGAGACATACTGGGACTGAGTATCAGTATGTTCCACCACAATTCAACGTGTCAAATCTGGTGTTCAGAACCTTTTCAGTGGCAGATATTCACTCAATAATCTCAATAATCACTAAATATTTTTATAGTACGTGTGATCATATGTCAGTGTTGTGTTAACAGCGTGTTAATGCAGGTAGAGGAATACATGTGTGTTGGTGTACATATCTACAAACACACACCAACAACACACCAGCCTCAATATTTCTGAGTGCAAAGCAACTGAGTCTTTACATCTTAGTTCATGTTTGAAAGCAACATCTGAAAAAGTTTAACTTTGATTCGAAAAGCTAACAATGGGATTTAAAAAATTCAAAACTAAACTTTCAAAGGACAGAGTCCACAGAAAAAGTTCCTCTGCTTCAACAGCCTCATTTTATTGTTCAGCCAGAAAAGATTTTCAGAAAAGATCAAGAAATAATCAGAACAGCATTTTTTAAAAAGCTGTTGTGGACAGAAGGAAAAAAAAAAACCTACGCACTACTGTCATACAGCATGTGCTAATGCACCAGCACACACACACACACACACACACACACACACACACACACACACACACAGTGAAATAGTGGTGTCCCAGCTCTGTTGGGTCAGCTCCACTGAGACTTGAAGCAGGTATGATCGCCTCACTATAAATAGGTTCTACTCCAAAACACATGCACACATAGAGTACACACACACACACACACACACACACACACACACACACACACACACACACATTATGCCTGTTCTGTTTCTCCCATCATGGCACCGCAGTCTTTCCCTCTGTGCCCCCCTCCCTTCAGCACAGTGACTCCCCCCCTCCTCACTCCATTAGGCCTCTTCAGTGTTTCTTTGTGATCAGAAGTCCAGTCTCTGAGTTTGAACATACATTGTCAGAGTCAATGACAACTGTCTGAGATAAACTTCTGGTACAGTTAACTTTTCTGGAAAGTTGTAGGAGGCTCATGCTTCTTCCTCCGACTGACGCCGTCCGCATCTCCAAGATTTTTACAAGGGTAATAAAAATACAAGAATAAGTCCAAGGTTGAACATTTCTCTCTAAGATGCTCACCGTCAAGCATGAATAAAAGAGTCTACGTTCAGAGCAACGAACAGCCTGACAACACACTGAGTGGAAACTGAGCAGGAGCTTGTGAGCATGCTGCAAAATAACAGACACAATAATGACTGTGGCTTATCTTTCATCCCAGTGCCACACAGCTCATTTAAATAATACATTTAAAAAGGAGCACGTGCTTCACTCTTCTCTCTCTGTCTCCCCCCAAATGGTTAAATCCCATTTGTTTGCTATAAAGCGCACACACACACACACACACGAGTGCACACAAAGCTATGCACACATATGCGTGCATACAAGTACTTCCCACCTGATGCTGCTTATGGACATGAGGCTTCACCAACATTACAGCACAGGTCAAAGAGTCAAGTTTATTCACTGCGGCAGGGACGCGATGATTCTGCAATTTAACGCTTAAAGGAAAAAATTAAAGTTGGCACCTAATGATCATAAATACCCACATCACTTTTTAAAAATAGGAAATATTCTCGACGTGAAGCAGCCTGGAGGAAAATCAGAGTACGTGTTTTTTCTTCCACTGAGAGCAGACAGATCCACTTTGGCACAGTTGAGAGTTTAGAAAAGACTGAAATGCTTGAAGAAAGCCCAGCAGACACACATTTTAAACACATTCACAGATAAAGTGAGTCATTATAGACAGATGAAGTGAGACCAGGCTGATGTTACTGCACATCTGTTCTGGTTCAGTGGGTGTCAAGTGCAGCAGACGAGCGACAGAGAGGCTGTGTGGTGATGTGTGATAGCGATAGCTCATTCAAACGGGGATACTGACAAACTTAAAGACAAAAGACAAAAAAACCCACACTGAGCGCAGGAGGGGTTGGGAGTTGTAGTGGAGGAGGTTATGTGATGGAGTGCAGTCACGCATGGTCCTCCTCTTGTCTATATTCTTCTTACATATCAGAAAAACCGCTTGATTACTCCTCCTCTTCTACAGAGAGCAGTACAAGGATGAAGGGAGGAGCAGCTGAAACGAGAACAGTGGTTGGGGAGTGAAAGAAAGACACTGACATCCTTGGGACAGATTAGGGTTCAGTAAGAGACAGTATCTCTACGAACAGACGCGGTGATAGGCGTGAAATAAACGGAGAGGTATATGGAGAAGAGACAGAAAGGGGAAGAAAACATGTCCCGAGGATACTGGAGCTGTGCAGCTCTATCAACATGACAAGCTCCTGGTGGAGCGTTGTCCTCTCAGCCCGGAGATGCACTGCATTTCTGAGGGAGACACAGAGAGAACGTCTAGCTTTGGTCAGCGCTGAGGGAATTCCTTTATTCCTTTATGCAAAACCATTTTCTGCTTCTAGAATTCAAAGGAGGAAAGAGAAGCCACAGACACAAGGACACGTTTTAAATGGAATTCTGAAGGCAAACTTCACATTTTAGTTCCGCTCCGAGACTCAACAGGCATCTATTAAGACTCCTGAAAAGAGGATTTTCACTAGTGTGCACATTAAATATCACCAACACGCTGTGAATGTTAAGAACTAAGGACTTGAACTGGTTCCCAATAACTCCTTGTGTATTTATTTCAAATGATCAAAGGGACAAACTTGTTTAAAAATGGCCAGTCCTGAGGTTTTAATTAGCTCAACACAGAGAGACATTAAGAGCTTTCTGTAGCCGTCAGCCGTGGCTTGGTCTGAGCAGACTGTCCGAGGCTGCGGCCGTACAGGCCGTACAGTATTACTGTATACTACTAATACTACAGTTTTCATAAGGTTAATTTAATTTGTTGGTTTTTCTTGGTCAGTTGCCCACTGGCTATAAAATGTGGCCTAACAAACAGCAGGTAAATGACACATATGAATGAATGCAGACCTAAACAATGAATGAAATGTGTGTTTGTGTAGCTAATTCAGTGAAATGAAGGACTGTCACTGGAAAGAGAACATGTGTGTGAAATCTGTAGAGCTCCAGTTTAACTGAGGACACGAGACTTTTTAGGTCTGCTTTGTTAATCGTGTCAAAAGTGTTCAATGGGATCACAGCCATGTTTTAAATAACAGCAAACTGCAGTGTCGTGAAAATGCGTTTTCATCATCATATGTTGCAGCGTCATGACACTCAAACAGTGGCTCCAGTCTCGTAGCCTGCAGTGCATCTTTTTCTCTGGATTACAGAAGAATGCGGTGATTACCTGGTGGACACATTCAAACAATATGTCTGACTGAGCCCTTGTGACAAGAGGGGTTTTAGATGGAGGGCTAAGTCTTAAATCAGAGGCAGGAGTGTAGCTTTAAGCAGCTTAGCCGCATTGTAAGTAAACACATTACACCCAGCGTATTGCCAATCCGAGCGAGTAGAATAGAATAGGAAATGTTTCATGAACTCCTGCTGGGTAAATAGCAACGCCTTGGAGAGAGGGAAAGAGGGAGAGAAAAACACAGAGAAATTCTCATTTGATACGCTGAAAAAATAAAAGGAGTGAGTGAACCTACAGTGCTGCTCCTGAGCCCCTGAAAACAACATTCATAACTCCCCTGAAACAGCGAGATACACTCCACTCAAACAACATGAACTCATGAAACTAATATTTAATGCACCTCTGGACCCGCTCGAAGTATAAACATACAGCACAGGTCCCACAAATGACACGAGGCAAAACACACACACTGTACCGCACAATCCTGTGTGACATACATTATTTAGCTCTGCTCAGCTGCAATTAAACTTAAACTTCGGGACAGTCAGGAAGCTCGGTCAAAACACAACCACCGTACGACAGAAATCTTTCACCGTACGACAGAAATCTTTCACCGTATGACAGAAATCTTTCACCGTATGACAGAAATCTTCCAACGTATGTGGACAGAGGCTTTTTAAAGCTTTTTTCCTCTGTGAAATCAGCTGTTGTTGGACGAAAAACCAAAACAATGTGCTGAAAGATGCTAAAACAGCTGAGGGGAGCTGTGGTGTGGGCTGATAATTCTCTGTGGGTTTGTTAATATGAGACACATATTACATAGCTGCCCTTTAAGCACCTAACACACTCACACTTTGAAACAAATCACCTGCAAACACAACATTCACTGATATATCCATGCTGGATTAAGACTATATGGGTCAAGGAGAAATAAATAGTCGTAAATCAGGTGCTAATGAGGACAAATGTGACCATACATTGCACACCTGCTCATTAGAGATGAAACTCCAGAGTATATGAAAACGTAATTGAGGCCATCTAATGACACGCTTCATGCTGCCAGCCGAGATTCATACAGGAATCATAAAGGCAGATGCACCGAGTTCACACATTTTCCACCTTAAATCGCTCCTTCGTTGTCCCTCAGAAGGACAGGAGTTCTCGTCGTCCTTCACCTCACCACTCCTCCATCCCTCTCTCACTCCTCCTTCTCCTCCTACATTAGGATAATAGTGACTGATTTCAGTTCAGCTTCAAGCTGGTCCCCATGTACCTTCTATTACTGATTATTGCATATTCTGCATATTTTCCATCATCCTAAGTTTTTATCTCTTTCTTTCTGATTTCTTTCACACCATGTCCTTCCTCTCTCTAGTCCTGTTGTTTCTTTTCTTCTGTTCTGATTTTCATTTCATTCCTCAGAGAAGATGACCCAGAAGCACAAGCAAATTGTGTGTGAAAAGGCATCTGCACAAGTGTGTATTTCATGTGTGTCTGTGCACAAGCATCGCCTCTAATTTGTGCTACATGGTGCTGAGCAGAAAGAGCATATCGATTTTATGGCATCTTACATCATTAAATACCATTGAATAAATACACTGAGGCTCATCTCACACTGACTGCCCTCATTCATTCTGCCTTCTGTTTGGAAAATAAAAGCTTGAAGACATAAGTGTTTGTGCCTTCATTTTGAGGTTTCAAAATAAAAGCACCCAAACGATACTACTGACATGTGCTTCGGAATGAGCTCTTGAAAATATTCACCCTCGCAACAAGTGTTGAAAGGAAGATTTTAAGGATTTTCAAAGCCCACGGGAGGCCAGTAGATCTGCAGCCACACAAGCACACACACACGACAAGCGGTCCACTGAGTCTCTTTCAGAGGCTTTCGTCACCCTGTGAGGATCCTGAGGCAGCTGTACACGTATGTTAAGTCAGCACGGAGTCTTCACACAGAAACCCTGCATCGCTTCTTCAAAGTCTTCACTGTTTAAACGCACAATTTTCACATTTTATTAAATCTTAGAAAGACCTCAACCTTTATTTTCCTACACACCTGTTGATCAGGTCTGAAAACACTGCGGTTAAATCACAGGAAGACAGATATAGCTGAAGAAGCACTGAGACTTTGATAATGATGACACTTGGATGCTTTCTCTACTTCACTTGCACACAACCTTCAAGACAAAGCCGAACACATCCAACCCAGACACCCAAACAACTGTTTACAGTGGATTATACAGGACAAACTCTCATCCCATCACTAACATTAGCGCTGTGGCAGCTGACTGTCTGGCCTTATCAGTTACCACACTCCACCGGATGAGAGGGAAACTTCTCCCCACCTTTACAGCTGGATCCACCACTTCAAGATCAGGGTCACAGTCTCTCCAGAGGAACTGTCGCTCCCTGTGATCTCTGAGCCAGAAACAAATTTGGTTAGGCATCAAATCTCATGCCGGGTCACACTACCAACCCAGTAGATGGACCAGGTCCTAAAATATCTGCAACCACCTCCTCAAACATGTTTTCTTCCACAGTGGGAAGAGTTACTCTTGCATGGTGAAGAAAATCTTCTTAAGAAACAAGACCAAGAGTTTCTCTTTGATGCTGTGACTAGGAACAGTCTGAGCGAAATTCTAATGTCACTACTCCCTTCTGCTTCTACTTCACAACAAGAGCATCTGCACCAGAGTCACCAGAGTATCTGCAAAGTCAGTCATCAAAGTCATTAGGATTCATCCTCTGGGAACCACAAATGAACAACTGAACCAAATTCCACGGCAATAGATCCAAGAGTTGTTGAGATATTTTAGTCTGGATCAAACTGGTGTACCAACCGGCTGACCAACTCTACAATCTGTAGTACAGGTCTGAAGTAAACTACAGATAAACTACATTTCCAGTCCATTAGGGCTGCACACACATCGGAGGATGAGGGTCTGCACATTTTCTTAATCAAACATCTGAACTTTCTCTCAATCTGTGTGTTTTTACACACAGACTTTCTGATCCTGTGTCTGTAAGATTCAAACAGGCTAATACTTCTCTGTAAGTCACACAGCGACCCTTTATGGCGTTTGAATTCTGTGTGGCCTCATCACTGTAATATCCTAACAGTGTTTCTGGCGGTGAATGGTGAGCTTAATGCGACTTTATTCAGCTTTGTGGAATTTCTCATCTCCTGTATAATCCTCCAAATAATCCTACACAGACATGTTGCTGCAGTGTCTTTCTCAATTGCGGGCTATTAACGGATTATCCTTAATGAAGTGTCCGTGACTGCGCTCGGTGAGAGAGTTTAAATAGCCCCGTTGATCCCAAACGGTGCCAGTCAGTCATCCAGCCACATTCCGCCCCAACTTTGGAGACGAGTCGACCAAAAAGCCCCAGTTCACTCACCTTCTTCCGGGGCTGCCATTTCATCATATTTGAAAAGCAGGTGTGAGCAGCATCAAAGTGTCACAGCAGCCGGTGTGGAGCGATGCGTACGCGGCAGCAGAGGCATCTCAGACCCGCCGTTCAGGCTGCCCCCGCCGGCTTCCGCGCTGCTGTGGACTGCTGAGAGGGAGCGGTGCAGACGCGCCGGGTGCGGGAGTTAGTTATAATTCCGTTATAATGACAGTGGGAGCCCCCGGGTAACACCGAGCGGAGTGTGGTGTCCGGTCATCCAGCCGCCGGTTTGAGCAGAGCATCATCTGCCTGCTCCGCCAGCTTCAGCGGCTCTGAGGACTCAACTGAGCCGAGAGCTGAGCGCTGAAACGGTAATCCTACACTGATACACCCCCATCCCCATCCCCATCCCCAACCACACACACACACACACACACACACACACACACACACACACACACACACACACACACACACACTCCCTCTCTCTCCCCCTATTTCACTTCCTTACTGTTTAACAATACCACAGATGAAAGAAAATGTAAA
>JBBMJY010000008.1:18188432-18216315 GCA_037833715.1 Toxotes lorentzi | reverse complement strand
ACACACACACACACACACACACACACACACACACACACACACACACACACACACACACACACACACACACAGCACAACATACAGCTCATAAATTCACATATTAGGATTTGAGCTGGTATCAAGACTATGAAAGTATGTAAATAAATGAGTGAATAAAATATTTTGTCACAGATTTAAACAAAACCAATATTCAATATGCAAATGAGTCGACTGTGTCAATAACATGTTATAATGAGACTTGTTAGACCTGGGTCCCCGGTGTGAGGTGAGAGCCTTCGGGGGGGGGGAACCGGCTCCTGCTGTGTTGATATGAACTTCAAAGACAAACTGACTGCTACAGAAAGCTGAGACCCTTCATATCTGTGTTAAAGAAACTCATTTTCAAACAGCACCACACGCTGCTGCCTCTACGCTGACAACTCTGACAGCAGGACTTTACTTTACTTTACCAGCACTAAAGACTAAAGCTGCTGCTGCTGCTGCTGCTGCCATGAGAGCTATGAGGGCTGGTTATATGTAGCATTAGGATGAAATGTGTGAAATCTGTGACGTGGTAGGAGTTTTGGTAGCTTTCCCTTTAAAGGAATAGTTCAACATTTTGTGAAGTCTGCTAATAATAATAAACTTTATTTGCAGAGCAGCTCTCATGCATGAAAATGCTAAACTGTCCGCGCTGTTTTAATCTTGCTTTGTGAAGCTTGCATTTGAAGGAGGGGTGCTTTATAAATAAAGTTGACATTTATGGAAAACGTGCTTTCACCCTTCAATACGGCACTTTGCAGTAGATATAACCATATCACTACAGGACCTGGGCTGAAGGTAAATAAACTGTCTACACTCACTGCCATGATGTGAATGTTTTCAGAGTTCCACACGGCTTGGAGACCCCTGTTATACCCCTGGTACAGTTACACACAGTACGACAACTGTGCGAGATGCTCGTCCTTGTCTCACTGTGTTAGAAAGCATAACTTAACCTTTTACATTTTCCACTTTTACATTACACTCATGATCACATCCGTGAGAGCATGTTCTGTATACGTGACAGCTCATATGAGACAGTACACAGTTGATCTTAAATCGCACACACCCCTCAGACACTATCAATAATGCAGCAGCTGGTTTTCAATGTGTGTGTGTGTGTCTGATTTGTTTATGCTCATGGCTGGTGCCAACCTCATTGTTTTTTCATGAAAACAGTAAACTGCATATTTACAACCTGGTACAAGGAGCAAACAAAGGAAACACAGACACATGCAGACACCACAGTTATGCAAATAGCATCTGGGGTCATTAATAAACACTTCAGCTCCATATTACTGTAACGAAAATATAATGAAATTCTCTGTAACTCGTACATCTCTGTGATGCAGGAGGTTTCACAGCAGCACAGGTACAACAATAAAATACAGGCCGGCCTGTCTGACAGTATCTCTGTGATGAGATAATAAAGTCAACCTTAACCTCTGAACCCTGACCTTTTCTATAGTGGCTGAAAAACATGTTTGTCACAGGGGCTGAGAGCGGCATAACTTTATCATATCTCTATCAGTCTTATTCATCTCTCTGACCGGCATCATCACTCTACGCACACACACACACACACACCACTAAACTGATAAACACATAGCACATGAACACATAGACACACACACCATATGTCAGGAAAGTCATTTTGATGGAACACTTTCCACAGCCAACATGGCTACTAAACACACACCTTGGCAGTGATGAATGCAGTGGCTCGATTGTGTGTGTGTGTGTGTGTGTGTGTGTGTGTGTGTGTGTGTGTGTGTGATTATGATCTCCGTTCTGTCCTGCTCATGCTGTTCAGATGCATTACTGACACATTTATTGCTGCTGTTTTAGAATGAAGCCCTGCAGTTTAATGTCGTACTAATTATAACGTACTGCAGTTTACGTAATTAAAAACAATTCAGAACCTCTAGCATCATGATACAGTAATAAAACATGAATTCGGACCCGGGCAGAGCCGTGGCCTCCACTGAGTACACTGTCCTAAAAACAAATTAAAACAAAAGCTTTACAAGATTTCACTTTTCTAAGACTCAGTACACTCACACATCTGAGGACTTTCAGGCCACCAAAATAAATAAATAGATAAATAAAATAAATGACCACAGGACTCAGAATTGGATTCTTGGTAGTGTGTGATAGAACTGCTCCATTAAGATAAATTCTGCAGACATTACAACTGAACAGCTCATAAAAAGCTTAGTGTGTCTCTGAGTCATGACTGCAGGGAAAGCTGGGGTGACCCTGCTTACATGTGAAGGTGCAAACCAGGTTTGAAAACCAGTCAGTGATTGGTTCTGTTCCACTTCAACTCTTCTTCTTTTCCCTTATTCCCTGTTGTTCCTCATCTGTCAACTATCTGGTAACGTTCATGGTGTGAGTTAAATGTTCAACTGTAAAATAACCACAAGATGCAGTGTCAGGATCTGTCTCACACACACACACACACACACACATTTATTCATACACTGTACACACACACATTCATTCCACCAAAAATCAATAAGCTTTTTTCTGTAGGATGGGAAGAAGGACGAAAGTGCACAAGAAGTTCAAGAGCATGCAGGTGAGTAGTGTACTGTGAAAAGCTGAACTAGGATCAGTATCAATGGCTGCAGCAAACAGCCGTGCATGTTCACGTGATTGTCTCTCTCTCTGCTGTGACGCAGCTGCTCTCGTGTTTACACTGAAAACAACAGAGGCAGCAGCAGCAACCTTTCCAACTTTCTACCACATCTGACTCTTTCTGTGATTGCTATGACATTTATATATTTTGCTATTGTCCATGCATTTCAGCACAGACAGTGAAATCTTAACTGGTGCGGAGAGAAAACCATTTGACACACAGAAGGTGTTTTCAAATTTATCAGCATTTAGTGTGGACACGGTCTCAGTGTGAGATAAAGTCTGCAGTAGTGTGGCTACATCAGTCTGTGTGGCCTCCAGGCGCCTACCACAAATGAGACCATTCATCTTTGCTACCATACATGGCCACTAACACTGTCTCTTTCTCTGTCACACGCACACACACACACACACACACACACACTGCTGTCTAATCTTCTCTGCAGCCACAGCAGGTATTTCACCTGCTGTTCCAGTATTTCTCTGTTGAACACTTCCTCTGCACAGGCAGCTTCCACTCTCCAGTCTCAGAGCCACCTCTTCTTATGTGCTTTGTCCTGGTTTCAAGATTTACTAAGTGTCTCCTAGAAATCACGTTATAACAAGTCCTCCAAATTAAACGAAACAATACGCTGTTTGTCCAGAACAACACACAGAAACCTTTTCTGACCTGACGCCAGTATCAGCAGGACGACAGCTTGTCTGAGTCTTCAAAAACTGTAACACACAACCGCTGTTTTATGATGTGACAGCACCGTGGTTACGGTTTCATGAGGCTGTTTAGCTTTAGAGAAAGATCACAGTTTGAGTTACAGTAATCCTGACAAATGACAAACTTAAACCAGTGCATGTGTTTTTAATCCAGAAATGACTGAATGAATGAACGTCAGTAGTAAACATTGTATTGTGAGAGCAGAAACTGTGGGGTAAACACATCACACATGTTTTCAGTCAACATTTGGTAGCTACATCCAGTATTGTACCAACATATTCGGGACACTTCCCCGTTATGATTATAAAAACATAAAGTGGATGGTGTTACATACCTTCAGCTTGTTGCTGCAGATTAGTGTATAAAGTAAAAATCGAAGAGATGGGGATTATGAGGGAAGTTCTGTTACCGTCTTTGTTCTGGCTTCTCGTCTGTCAAGCAAGCAGCCTTCTTTCCATTTCTCTCATTAGTCTGATGGTGTATTCACAGTCTCAGCACACCTGTTCACTGTTACTCTGTATGTGAGGAGAAACTCTCATGTACATCCACTAATGGCACTGAAGTTTCCACTGAGTTTGTAATAACCAGTCATAGAGCAGCATAATAATCCCTTGACCTGTCATTGCTGTCAAATGCAGCTGGAGTGGGAACCGCATGAATCATGGCAAATGTAAAAGTGCGTCACATCCAATTTTATCCCGGCACTCAATGAGGAAGCGTCAGTTAAAGATCTTTGATAAATTATGTATCTCTTGCCAACAGTGAAAGCTCTCTGCGATGCAAACCTTGATGGAGAGCTTTCCTTAATCAGAAACGCTCCTCGTTCAGCTGAAGGGGGGAGGTGCAGCGGGGAGAGGGGGGCTGTGTCTGCAGCCTCTGCTGGATGTCGAGGAGAATTTTTGGAGACCGTGGAAAAGGACTGTGCACAGGAAGGTGTGGTCTGAGAGCTGGGATCTGAGCTGGTACGGCTTCGGGAGGGAAAAATAAAGAATTAAAGATGCTGTCATCTTATTTACACTCAGCTTATTAATGTCAAACTAAAATTTGTGTATTGAAATATAAAGTAATAATAATAACTGCCACTGTTTTTCAACCGGGGATTCAACTGTTTTCAGACATATTTATGAAAAGCAGCGTCTGACTGACATTTAGCGGCCAGTGATACTGACTGCACAAATTATCACTAACTCCACAGCTCCCCTCAGATCGGCGAAGCGTTTTAGCATCTTTCAGCTCATTGTTTTGGTTTTATAGCAGTTTCAAACCGGCTCACTCTCACTCTGCTCAGCTCGCAAACAGCAGACGGACACAGTCAGAGAGCAGCTGGTGGAGCATTTAGCAGCTGAAGAGCCAGATATTTTTCTCAGGAGCTGGTGGAGACCAAACACAGAGCTAAAAGAGAGGGAACACTGGACTGAGACTCATCAGGTGGACACAAACACGGCTTCATACAAATTATAATGCTGTTGAGATAATATTCCTGTTTTTACAGTCTGGAGGCAAAAAAAACCTTTTAATACAGGTTTAAATCATAATTTTGAAAATGTCAGTGTGTTTTTCTCTTGTATTGATAAAATCAAACCCTGAAGCATCTGACAGTTGTTTATATTGTTAAATAAAAAAAGAGGTGTCAGTTGTGTGTTTATGTGTTTTAAATGATACCTATCCATAATTGTTGGCTTCTCCCGTTTATTAGATTAGATTCAACTTTATTGTCATTACACATGTACAAGGACAGGGTAACGAAATGCAGTTAAATGCAGAAATGCAGTTAGTTTCACTTGTCCATCGTTACATCTCCATAAAATCTATGTGAACAGAGGATTGGAAAAGAGATGAAAAGACTGTTGCTGATCTGAGGGGTCATCTGACCTTAACACAGCTGTTCACCCCCCCACCCCCACACCTCTCATATATCACACACAAAACAAATCAACGTTACCATTTAACTGAGAACACACACACACACACACCAGACTAACACAAACACATCCTCTCCTATCCTTGGCAGTGAATCACACAAGTGGAGGTCAAGAGTTCAGAGGTCACATGGCGCGGCATCGCTGCTGGAGAAAATGGTCACATGGGGGTCGAAGTGGGGGCTAATCAAATGAAACCAAGCAGCACGGGGAGAGGGTTTGTTTGGTTATCAGATCTGTCCAGCTGTGTGAGTGTGTAATGTGTGTGTGTTCTACTTATCTGTGTGCACATGTTCATGCTGCTAGGAAAAAAAATTATTGATTTAGTAACTGATCCAAAAGCTTTTGACATTGATCTCTTCGCCCTGAGAATTGGATGAGAGCAGGAAGGATGGAGGGGGAGGGAGGGGGCAACACCTCTGCACTGCCGGCAGTATTGAACAGTGATTGGTTAACAGAACGATGAACCCCTCAGGTTATAAGTTCAAGGTCCAGCAGCACATCAGCTCGGACTGAAGACAGTTACCAGGTATTTACACCTCAAATCTGTGGTGAATCACGGATCATCATATATGAGAGATTTTAATGTAAAAACACCTTAAAACAAAATAACAAGAGTACCTTTAATTTGAAGGGGTAGTTAATTTAAGGCCATGGAGATTATTAACATGTAGATTAATGGATTGTGATATATTTACATAACGTATTTTAATGGCTTATATGAACAGCTAATGGGTTTTTAATTAGATAAACAGAAGTAAATAAAAAACATTCATTTATGCGTAAATGAAAAATTCAGCCTTTTAAGGTGTAAAATTAGGGGATGGATTTCAGGCTTTTATCACTTTTAAGTCTTTTTTTTAGCCCTTAAAAACTCTTTAAACATAAAATACACTAAATACAATAAAATGTTACATCAACATCAAAGGGTAACTTAAACAGTTTTGCTCACTACTACTGTTTTACTCACACTCTCCTTTGATGATTTTCATTTTGAGAAATGAAATCTCTCCTCCTCTGACACTCTTCTGATCTTGATATTCTTCTTTTGTTTATTCTATAGAACTTGCTCCTGTCGTCAACATAAATGCAGCTGAGATACCTTATGGGCCTACATTGTGTGTGTGTGTGTGTGTGTGTGTGTGTGTGTGTGTGTAGAGATGATGTGAATGTCAGGTGGTGATTGCCCTTTAAATATTAGTCTCACCGTACACCAGTCACCCTGGGGTCAACAAGATCAGTGGTATCATCCCACACAGATTATATTGATCGTGTGTACCAGCAGCCCCACACACACACACACACACACACACACACACACACACAAATAATTGCACTGCTATGAGGGGGTGAAAATCATGTTAAAATATCAAACTAACACTCTCCAGGCTTGTATGTGTCCATGAGAAAATAAATTACAATATACAGTGAATGGAAAAGATAAGAGAGGTCAGTGAGTGTGTGTGTGTGTGTGTGTGTGTGTGTGTGTGTGTGTGTGTGTGTGTGTGTGTGTGTGTGTGTGTGTGTGTGCATGCTGCCTGTTGTATTTATGTTTCCATGGTACACTTCCTCAGCTAACTAATAGCTAATTTGATATGTTTGTGCCTCGTGGCAAGGTTGTTTTAAATTGTGCACATTATGCTCTTTAACACACACACACACACACACACACACACACACACACACACACACACACACACACAAACACCTGGTAACCTCAGCTCCTCTGATATTCGACTATATTACGGAGGTGTGCCTGACAGGCGTGTTAGAGGAGTGCTGCACACTGAGCCTGCTCTGGTCCCCGGGGACGCTTGTGAAGGTCATATATAACCAGCTGACATAACAGTCCTGATATAACAGGAGCAGAGCGTCAGAGAGGAGAAGGTGCTGATAACATGCTGGAGAAATTCACACCTTCTGCAACACGGCTGTTAGTCGGCAATTAGCAGTAGATTATTGAAGGTACAAAGCCTTCATTCATTTTCAACACTACAGGGCTGCAAATAACTTCTATTTGTATTATCAGCCTATAGGTTTTTTTCAATTACATACATTTTTTAGTGTATAAATAAATAAATAAATGTCCATCAGCATTTACCAGAGCTGGAGTTGATGCCTTCAGATGTGGTTTTGTCAAGTGAACATTTTTAAAACATTAAAGAGTTGATTTTATACACAAGACCTCTATTATAGTCCATCAATCAGAAATATTACGGAAGGAACGTTTTGTGAGATCTGAAAGACTGACTGAACTGACGACTGACCAAATATAATGTAACAATCTGTGATTGTAACCAACTTGAATATTTAATATTAAGTTTGAAGACATCACTTTGTGCTTCAGGACATTTTCACTATTTTCTGATTAAATCAATAATCTAGAAAAGAATCTGCAAATTAAACAATAATGACAATAACTGTTGCAGAGTCCCACTGAAATATACATGTAACATGCCAGAGACAGCCAGATTGCTAAATCTAACCGAGTATAAGAAAACTAAAATATTCATGCATATGAAATATTGTTGAGTAAATTCTGTGTAAGCAGTGCACATGACGTGAGAGCTGATCCCAGTTTCACTGGAGGAGACCTGAACATGTAAAAGCTGCACATTTGCTCACTTATTTCAGTCAGATTATTCCCTCTGCAGTTACGCTGTAAAAACAGAACATGCAGCTTTTCAAGAGTTTCACTAAAACGCATGAATAAGTAATTTCATTTTTGGGTTAAAGATAAGCTGGAACATACAAGAGAGAATTAACCCTATCTGATTGTGAAACTGCTGAGAGCTGCGCTCATTAATCCTTTGATGTCTGCACATTGTGTCGTGCAAGTCTTCAGCCTTTTTCTCTGTGAGGATGAAGAATAAACAGGCTCGTGTAGAACGGATAATCTTTTTTTGTTATTATTGATACTCTGTGTGGAAACCGGTCCCGGCGCTCAGACAGACAGTTGGTGGCACATATGCCTGGTGGAGCTGGCGTGCCTGGCAGCCTGGCACAGAGTCACTGGGGCCCTGCCAAACAGATGAGCCTATAATTGTGTTTGGTTTAACAGTGAGGAGAGTTTGCACTAGCTTTTACATGTTGATTGATTTCGACAGTGAGGAGCTTTCTTGTTTTTCTCTCTTTACATGTTCTGGTTTTAGATGTTTGTGATTACTAAAGTGAAAGTTTCATTCTTTTTCTCCACAGTCAATGTTACGAGACTCCAGAGATGCAAGAAGTACTGAGATCTATTACTTTAGTAAAAGTAGTGAAAACTCAACTTGTCGCAGCTCTAAACCTGATTTCTCACAAAAGAAACTGAAATGATTAAAACTTGTGACCATAAAATAAACCCACTCTGATCCTTGAATTATCTGGCAGAGTCAAGTGTTTCCATGTACAGTAACACTGAGGATATCTTTTAAAGAAAAGGGAACAGGGAATCAGCCACACACACACAAACACACTCAGTTATCTGAGCTTATAAATCCCGAGAGCAATTTCACAAAAGAAAAAGATAATCCATAATTTGAACCACTGTTGCCATAGTGACAGGCCGAGCCGCTCAGTGACATGAACCACTGCAACAAGTCAGTTCAGTGCAGAGCAACATGAAGCGGCATCCACACAGAGCTGGAAGCAAACGGAGGTTTTGACAGTAGATATCTCTGGTTCTGCTTGTTGTGGAACATGAGCCCGGTGGGTGAAGCATAAACACAGGAAGAGGAAAAGAGCATGATGCCAAGATAGTTTGCCTACGGAGAAAAAGATGAAAAACACCAATTCAAAAGACTATCAATTATAACCTGACCTAGAAAACCGACTTTCAACTCGACAAGGTTTCTCAGTTTTGCTTCCAATACAACATGATGGGTCCTCATACTTGAAAAAGATCCTCTGGGATCCAAACCTTTAGGTTGTGGATCTACTGAGCGGTCTCTGAAGTGGTCATCTGGAAGCATATCTGAAGCAGCTGTCTTTTCTATTAACGACAAAACCCACGAAAAGACCAAAACCAACGACGAATTCAAGTTCAAGCTCAGTTTAACTCAACCACATTCACGTAGAGTCTCCAGTCATGGCAGTGACTCTGTGAAGGAACTCCCACGTCCCCTCCATCCCCAGAGGAAACTGCTGCCTGCAGGACATCAACGTGATCCTCCGACTTCTCACCTCACATCCTAACAGAGCAGCTAGCGTGGTTGTATAGTGTTGTAATTGCTGCTGCTTCCATAATGATCTGCATTGATGCTAATACCTGCTCCGCTACACTACTTTCTAAAAAGTGCAGTTTGTACAACCCTTCTTATTAATTACTGTCAGCGGCCTCTTAATTAATGAATGATCATCATCCTGATGAACTGTTGTTAAACAGTGGCCAACACCATAATCCTGATGCTTTCACACCATTATGATGAGATGAGGAGTCCAGCTGATAAATTACCAGATCAGATTTATGCTGCTGTTTAATTATTTTAAGTGAAGCTCAGAAAAATGAGACTAGAAGCCCAGATATGAACCCTGCTTGTATTACACACACTCCCATCACATTCAGAAAACTCTTTGAAGCTCCAACCCAGCCCCGCCCGCCTCCACGGGCGCCCACACAGACATCACAGGAGTCCTAAATATGTGATTGTTCATTAACCTCAACCTCTGTCTGGAAATAGAAACATACACCCCATTATTAGTGAGTCATTCCCCCTGCTGTTTATCTCTCCTCTCTTCTTTCTGTTTTTTTTCCTTCCAGCTTCATTGCTCAGAGGCCGCCCTGTTCCAACAGTGCTGAGGGGCAACCGGGAAATCCCAAGACCTGCGACAAGGACAACGAATCCCAAAGCAAAGCATGGGGCTATGAGCAGGGCTGAGGGACCAATGGACCAATGCTGTAATGTCAATCGGTCTGATTAGAACCATCATGAGGTCAAAATTTCAATTTGTCCAATATTTGATTATTTGTAAAATTAGTGCTAAAACTAATATTAGCATGCTAACATGCAAAACTAAGGCAGTGAACATGGTAAACATTGTACCTGCGTCATGTATCATGGCTCCAGATTCAGTGATGCTAATACCAAATGCATGCTACATGCTAAAGCATTTTAAAGCTATGTTTAGTGGGTACCCATTGTGTCTGTGTTTCACACTATTCCTCTGATCGACAGGTAGTAAAGCACCGAGAAATACGGCTGTGCATCTGAAAAAAGCAGAGGAAGAGGATCAAGGGAAGTAAACAATGCACATTTTATGTTAATGTTGTGTTCAACTTGTTTCTACTGCCCCCGAGTGGCCAAAACATCAGTTACTGCAGTTTCACTGTGTCGGAGTCACTGTGCGGCCTCACAGAGCTGCTAGCATGGCTGCAGGCTTTCTTCATCTCGTTCTCGTCAAAGTAAATTACATCTGGGCAGCAACAGTGCAAGAACACTGCAAGAACAACTTAAATCCTTAATCTGCGACATCCATTGTCACTCGTTCACACCACAGCATGTTCAAGTCCAGCTCGAGTCACTCTTTCATTATCAACCGCGGCTGTTATCTTTCTCCTTCCTCTGCAATTCTCTTTGCACGGACAGCCACGGCAAAAATGGTTGGATGGTTGCTGAGACAGCAGAGTTTGGTCGAGTCTGTCTGTCTGTGTGATGTCCTACAACAGTACATAAACCAACAGTGCGAGCAGAGGAGTGGGAGCATATCTCCTGATTGATACCAGACAATTAGGCCCACTCCACTTCTGCTAAATCAAAACTCATTACACTCTGCACACACGCACAGCGAGCAGCAGGTTATTTGCTGATGTGCACTTTTCTCCATGTTATCAAATTCGCTCGCAGATCGGAAGCTGTGAGGTACAGTAGCTTCTTCTGTTGCTGCTAATGGAAGCGATAAGGAAAAGATGTGAAGAAGACGAAACAGGAAGGAGAAGGCTGTGATTGTTCAAACCCTGACACCTAAAGAACGACGGGTGGTCGTTTCCACTTCCACGAGGTGACAGAGCAGCTGTTAAAGCAGTGGCGAGCCTCTCAGCCTCGGCTGGATCACGTGAATCGTGCGTGCTTGTGAGCTGCAAAGCCTCATGTGATGTGGGTCATGAGAGAGCTGGAACAAAGGAAAAGTTGTGTTTGAGCTCCCTGTGGTTGTGACCGGGCAGTTTCCTGGTACGTCAGTGCTGCGCTCTAGTGGCTGCATCGAAAATCAGAGTTTCATCACAACCTTTTAATTTCAGTATGACACATTATAACAGGTTTGGTTAAGCTTTATTTTGCATATCCTTTCGTTTCCTGGAAAGAAGTATGTAATTTGGAGCTAATTATACGGTGCAAAGCAAGAAAAGTGACCTTTGGGTCCGGGCACTGAATCGACTCAGTGTTTTCACTATAATTAGACAGCGTTCAATTGTTCCACCACCAATTAATTTGATCCAGCCAAGGGCTTCTTGGCAGAGGATGGGGGGACACGTCCCCCTCACTCTTAAGGTTTCAGGTTGATTAGGGTTAGTGTTAGGGGGGGGTCTTCTCCTCTGACTGTCCAGCTGCTGAAATCCAGAGGAGAGAGGAAGAATTAATGTAATCGCACTTTACAGGGAACAGTGAGTGATTTGCTCTACCCTTTGATTGGTGGCAGCGTGAGGGGAAGACCTGCAGACACTACTGAGAAAACAAAGCGAGCAAACTTCTCTCCATGTTTTCTCTGATTAGAAAATAAATCTATGTCATTATCCACAGTCAGTACTGTCCGAAAAAAATATCCTTTTAATTAGACTACTTTTCACTGGGGACTAATTATGTGCCCGGCCCCTTTTCTGAAATCTAAAACCCTCAGCTAAGTGCTGCGTAACCTGGAGAATCGGCTGTCATTATAATCAGATCACTAACACGATAACAGATATAAAACAAAAAAAAAGAAGCTTGAACCAGGGATTTGTTTTCAGAGCCTGAGGTGATGTCTTTGTTTAGTCCGACCAACAAAAAAATTAATTAAATTAATCAGTTATCAGAATAGTTTCCAGCTGATTGAGAGACTAACCACTGCAGCTCTGATTCTTTGACACAGACAATATTACTGGGTTGAAACGTTCTGAAAAACATCACGGAACAACAATCCAGTGGGTGCGTACTCTCCAGAAAGTGACCTAAGTGGAGCAAAGAAGTGAAATATCTCGCTGATGGAGACTCACTCTCCTCACATGGTCTGCAGTAAGTCCTGGATTACCCTACTGACCCAGTCTGAGTTCTCCATGACACGATTTCAGATACAGCACAAACTCAACAGAGAACATTACCATCCCATCAGCGCCGTCCCGGGTCAGGTCACGGGATCTTAAATTTGTCCAGCCAGGGAGGAACCCAAACATGAGGAAACTGAACCTTTTCCCTGGGTTAGATCACATTATAATATAAACTCTGTCTTGTGGGGAACCTTCCTAAACAGGCCATTTTAGGTCCCGAGTCCCACTTCAAGAAACGAGAGCCTTTCTTTCTGAATGCTTTCTCTGCACGAATGTCAGTAATATTTTAGCAGCGTGTGGTTACAGAGTAGTTTCTTAATGACAGGGGAAGCCTGCGCGGTGCGGGGCCAGCTCCACGGCCTTCTGCGTAAACAGGCGTAGCTGGCTGCCATCTGGTTGGCTTCCACTTCAGAGCAGAGAGCCCGTCGAACATTTGCTGATGATCTGCACTGATTCCAGCTACAACTCCCACAGCAGAGTATTCAGGAACAGTTTGGGATGGCAGCATCTAACACACAGCCACAGGATTAAAGGCTCAGTTCACCAAACTTACAACTTACTTTTATAAGGTGTCTACAGTCTACTGTCACACAGCACACAGGTTTGCTTCTGGAAATTCTGCCTCTACTCTGGTGTAATGAAGGCGAAGGGAAACTTCAGACCTTGGTTTTCACAGGGACTGTGAATCTGTGAATTAACCTGAGCAACCAGAAACAGCAACTAACAGTTATTCATGTCACCTTCAGATCCAGTGATGTAAAACAACTTATCAATTAATTATCTGTTCATTGACTAATCAGTTCATCTACTAATGGTTTCAGTTCTAAACGTCACTCTCTGCCTTTCGAGCAGCAGTTGGCAAAACAACCTAAACACAAGGTCCTGGAGCTTTTGGTTGCTTCACACAAGCTTCGTCATCATCATCTGGTAGTGATGAAGAGTTCCTCTCAGCTCTAAGCAGCTCTGAACATCTCATCTTTGATTGCCCCATCGTAAACCTGTAACTGAGGGTGAATTATCTAAAAACTGAGTAAACTCCAAGCTAGTTCCTCCTGAACCTGATCCGGTGCAGCCCTACGTCTGCTGCTGTGCCTCTTTTCTGGGACATCAGAGGGGCCAAACAGACGTCTCTATTTGTGGGACCAAAAAGTGAAGCTGTTTGTGTGAAAAGACAAAAGTTTCCCACACTGCTAAAGGCTTAGAAATCTGAATAAATGCACCTGTGTGGGGTTAAAAAGCCTCTTTGAAAGCACCTAACGGCTTCACAGAAACACACAGAGCGAGTGTGTGCGGATGACAGCGAACATTCATACACAAAACAGTCAGTTTTCAGAGGAAAACACTCAAAACAAGTGGAAAGAAAAGGCTTTTGCTCCCGCAGCAGTTTTACTTCTGTGATGTGACTTCATTTGAATCACAAAGAAACAAAAGGCTTTCTCCAAGCTCTGCGCTGAGTGCAGCGACAAAAAGATAAAGCTGCACAAAAAACAGACAAGAAACCAACATCAACATGCAAAGAGGTTTTGTTATTCCACACTGGGTTGTTATCCAGATAAGCACACAAACATATGCGACTTCTGACCAGTTACACCCCACTGTTCCCATGACCGAGTCGCCTTTTTTTTTGTGTGTGTGATACAGCGAGTGTGTGTTTGAGCCTGTTGTGCCAACAGAAAAGTCGACGTGGGCAGCAATGGGGCAAACTGTGGGAGGCAGACAGGAGAGAAGAAAGGAGGAGAGAAGAGAGCGAAGCCGACCGGGCGGAGAGCAGAAAGAGAGAAGTGAAGCAGAAGTAAACGCCCCTCTCAGAAAGACTCTCTCTGTTCGGTAGTTCATTAGTCCTGACCTTGCCTTTGACCTGCGGTGAATGCTACCGCACTCACCATAGCCCAGTGCTATGACACTGCCACTATACAGGCCTCACACACACACACACACACACACACACACACACACACACACACACACAAAGGAATGCTGCTTCTGTTATTGTCTTTAAGTGCCAAACTCGGGCCAAGGCCTAACCGGGTTTCAAAAACAAAATAACAGCCGTGCGAAGCTCTCTCACTCACACACACACTGACATATACACACCCAAACACCACTTCCGTCCATTCTCTCTCACAGAGAAAGGAAGCAGAGTCGAGCTGGCCGGGCCCCAGTTGTCCAGACAGAGGTAGCCTGGCAAACCCTGTCTCATGCCTGCCTACTTCCAGCTGCTCTGAGTGGCTTTGAAAGACTCTGAGCCGTCGACATCCCTCAGGTCAGTGTTGGTGGATGTAAAGATCAACTTCACGAGTAAAACAGAGCCTGATGCAGATTCCAGCCGTTTGTTAATCTGGTCAATGTGGCGGAAACGTGAAACGCTGCACGACAATGATCGATCTCTCTCACACATCACCAGCACTGGAAAATAAAACCAGGCAGTGATGGAAGTTCACAGACAAGATAAAGGTAAAATCATGTACGAAGGCAGTTTAATACAGAAACAGACTCTACGCTAAAGCCAACACAGTCAAATACCACAGTGCTGAAATAAATCCTCCTTCATGAGGAAGTCGAGATCAATAACTTGGCCCTAAAAATGTGGAAGTTCTGCCAAAGTCTGTGGTTTGAGGTAAATAAAGGCTGAAATTGAATAAATAAATATTTTTAGATTTTTTAAAACACTCAACTTTATTACACTTCGTTCAAATTACATTTGTTTTGTTTGCGTTTGTTAAGACAGATGGAGTGAGAAGCATTAACAGACGTCAGCTGATGTGAACGCTCACCAGCTGTAAACGTCACTTCCATGGAGACAGGACGTGGCGGACATAATGTCCCGCCATGTTTACCTTCAGTGTAGAAAACCAGAGAAGACACCACGGTGGCAAAATCTCTGACAGCTGAGAAACGTCTGCTGTCTCAGTGTATTGTATTTTTATATTGTCCAGAACTACATCTCAACGTCTGCCTCCCTCTAATGACGCACACAGTCAGAGAAGGTACTGATACATCAGCAGCAACATGCAGTGTCCCATCACTGTCGTCACACTGCATCTGCTAACGCCGGCGTATTTACAGGGAGATCTCATTATGCTGAGTTATATGTGTGTGCTGTCCTTGTCAAACAAAGAAAGACTGTACAGCACAAGCTTAACATTACGCTATAAAAGCACAACATGTGGACTGTGGCATCTAAATAGCAGGCTTGTGTTCAGCTGCCGTTCACCGGTAACAATGAAAGCTTCATCAAAACAAGCTGTTTGACAGGATCTGGGGAGGAAGGAGGGGAAATGAGGACACGCTTCTTTCTGTGCAGCCAAAGACTGTCAGCACTAACTCGGCCAACCACAGGAAAAAAAGCAGAGGTTATTTCCAGCAACAGGTGATCTAAGATCCTTCAAAACTCCGACCTGTATCTGAACTCCTGACAAACAAGAGGAAGTCATCAGAGAGGGCAGCATGTTGGTTAGAAGGGTTTATAATTAGCTGTACTTAATGGACACATCCACTCTTCAGCTACATAAAACCCATTACCCACTCTCAGCTGCAGTGTCCTCATCGCGCTCTCATCACGAGTGTGTGATTTAGCAGAAAGCATTAAAACTCTTACCTTGGGCCATTTGGGGTTGATGAGTCGCGCTTTGATTGCGTCGTCCAGAGCGGTGCTGTACTGGCCCAGTCTGAGATAGGCCGCAGAGCGGTTACTGTACAAGATGCAGTTTTGGGGGTCAGCAGTCAGGGCCTCGCTGTACAGACGCACGGCCAGAGCGTACTCCCCCTGCTGGCAGGCCTGGTTACTGCGACGCACGCGCTCCAGGAATTCCGCTTTGCTCAGGCCGGACGGGCCACCAGACGGTCGCTCTGTCCTTTTCAGCATCAGGGGTGAGGGGATCACAGGGGAGGAAGAGGAGGAGGATGACGAAGGAGGGTTGGTGGTTCTGCTGGTGGAGCGAGAACCAAACAGGGAGAACTAAGGAACCGGAGGGGAAGGAGAGGAGGACAAGGAGAGAGAGTCAGATTTCACATTTCCAATAAACTGCTGAATTCAATTAATGATTAATGTCTCGTGTATCCTCACTCCTCATTCTTCAAAATAAGAGCTTTGGGAGGACTGGAACGATTTCCAGGTAAGGTGAGTATGTCCATGATCGAGAATGGAATTAATTATTTGTGTTTATATTCATGGTTTTATTTTTACAAATGTCAAACTAATCAAATGAGACAGTTTTGGAGAAATTACATAAGAAATGAAAATAAGTTTCAATGGACAGAAAGAAAATGTGCTTTTGGCTGCTGTTACATAAGTCATAAAAAAACAACGTATTGCAAACAGAAATCCACCCAGGACGACACAGAAGCTGCAGCAGCCTCATTTGCATGAGATGATACTGTAGTTTCTGGCAAATGGGGAAACCAAAGTGCTGCGTGCACTTTTCTCTTCTGTTCGGTTTTAACAGCTCGAATTCCTCCGAGAGATGGCGAGAGAAAGGAGGGAAGTCAGACAGAAACTCAGACAGTCAGATGAGGGTTCTGTTCTTCTCGTTCATTTCTGTCACAGCCGCTGAAACTCGCTGAGGTCGGTTCTCTGTAGCTTTAACATTGAAACGATGCCTCCCTCCCCAATCTGGTGTTTCCAAATTTGTCCTTTCACCAGAGCTTACACCAAGGCCTTCATTATATCTCTCTGGTCCCCTCTCTCTCTCACACACACACACACACACACACACAAACACACACTGAAATGTTTGGATACACACTTCAAATATGCAGACTGGAGGGATTCCTAAAACTTGCAAATGCATCACCCAGCAGCTCTGAGTGAGAAGGAAGAAAATGCATAAAGTTCTTTGGAATCCACTGATAATTCATCTGAAATAAACTGCAAAAAAACTTTCCAAAAAAAAAGTCTCACACTCACGAATCTACTCCGTGTCGGTTTGGGCCATTTTAGATTAACACTGGACAGCTGTTGCCTCTGTACCATCAGGTAAACCATCTGCAGGTGCACACAGGTGTTGCATTAACTGCAGGAAGTTAGATATTATAGTTTGGCTGCAAACACAATCGTGTCGGTAATGTGATTAACTTGGAAACAATCAGGCTGCAGGTTGTTTGCTGCAAGATTTAGGTCTGATTTTTATCACAGATTGTGCAAATGAAATAAATTGTTCTAACTAAAGCTACTTCCTCACACTTCTCTGTTTTATTAATGATTAAGACCAAATGACACAGGTTTTTTTTTATTTCCCACTACAAAAATCTAAATACTGTTTCAAAGCCTTCTCCACACAGCAAGAAATACATTTCTGGTTGAGAAACACTGAATTCTTCAGGTATTACTTTATCTATTTGGCATAAAAGTAGTCAAATGCACTGAGTCAAAAAATACTGGAAACAGCTGTAAACTCCCCTCAAGGTGTTTAAAAGCCCTAAATTCTCCGGAAAACCGACGACCACAGGATGATCGCACTGTGCTCGACGTGAGCTCGGGCATGAGGAGACCAATGGCACAGTAACATCCGTCCGCTCAGTCCTCTGACGGGCTCCATTTTTCAGCTGCTCTCTCCAAAATGCCTTCACTGCTCATGAATGTGCCATGTTGTTATGAAACTCTTCAAATATGACAAATGTGATGTAAGGCAGAGCTTGTTTAACGTGTTACCAGGGCCGAGTTTGCAGAAATAAACAAAGCAGGCCATCTATCATGTGTATGGATGTAAGACGTAAATCTCTAAGCCTATTACTGTTGGACTAGAATACAGTTAATAGAGCACACGAAGAAAAATAACTGAGGGGTGTTTAGCGTGAACTTTTGCAATCACACGGTTTACTTTAGAGAGTGGGCTGTCTACCTTGTTGTGTTACAGCGTTCTTTAAACAGACGTCTGACTGGACCGAAACGTCTCTGCGGTGTTGTGTGGGAGCACCTGTGCACAAACTGTTCAAACGGTTTGTTTGTCAGTGCTGAGGACACGTTTGTGAGTCAGAGTTAAAGTGAAAACTGAGGCGCCTCGTGTGTCTGCTGCACAGCCTCAAAAACACAGCGGTCAAAGTAACTAAGTACTTTCACTCGAGTACAAATATTGTGAGTGAGTCAGATGCACTGATCTGAATCATTTGATTGGTTATCAGCTACTGATGATGACCTAATTAAGTGGATCAGGGATCTGCAAGACTTGACTGATCCACATCAATTGTTCTCCTTTCATTGATGCTTATGCTACAACCGGTGCTACACCACATTCTGCATTTGCTTCACAATAAATACATTTTATTGTGAAGGCAGTGGTATGCTTTTATTCTGAAATCAGACAATAACATCTGCAGTTCAACTGGATTTAGATTTTTTTTTTTTGCAGTTTTGCACAGGTGGTTTTAGATCAGTGAACCTTTAGAGGTCTGCAGTTAAAAAATGCACAGGTGGAGCGGTTTGGTGAAGACACGCAGAAGCATGTAATTATGTTCAGTGAAGCCTCCTCCACCTGCGTTGTTGACACAGAGGCAGCGAGTGCAGCTCCTTTCACCGCTCAGTCTGTATCTGTACACAACACCAGTGACTCTGCCACCACAACTGTGTGTGTCTCATGTATTAGACAAGTTGAATGTGACTGTTGTGTCTGTGTCTGTTGTTATGAGGCTGACGCACAAACCTGAGGCTGTAATTTTAATTTGTGCTGCCACATTCCCACTTCTAGTTTAGGAATTCAGCTACAGTCTCAAGTTATTTTACACACTAAAGAAGGTTTTCGTCAGTTCCACAGCGCAAGGCTCACAGATTTTAAAGTTGGGAAAATAAAGTTTGGCTGATGAGATCGATATTTGGATTGGTGCATTAAATACATTGGAAAATACAACATTTCTCTCTAAAAGGAACAAAGACATTGAATCTTACATTTAAACATCTGGAAATCGCCCATTTCACTGTTTAAAACGTCCGTACACTGATCTGAACTTGAACTAAGTTCGCCCTGTTTCAAAACACATGTGCAGCCGGCTTGATATTCCTGTAGCAGCTCATTATTGGTGCTGCCAATAATAAGCACACACACACACACATTCACACATACTCATACAGTCAAAAACACACACACACAGTTGACAAGCTGACAGTAGCACTAAGTCACTCAACACGATGTTTCCACGACAGTTTGTTATTGTAAGTGTCACTGCTGACATATGTATTTGCTGGCTTGAACACTACAGCAGACACACACACACACACACACAAACAAACATGAATACACAAATTAGTGAAAAAAAACCAGGGTGTGTGAACAGGAGTTCAAGTTGGAGGAACAACACCGTTCTCTCACACACACATGCAACAAGGACGAAAAAAGACAGGAACACAACATGAATATCCTGTTCAAGTCCCACACACACACACACACACACACACACACACACACACACACACACTTCCTCTGTCTCCTGTCTTACTACTCCCAGCCCCCTTTTTCAGTCCAGGTCAAAGGGAGAACATTCCTGGAGAACAACACGGAGACTCAGACATGAACTGAAAACCTGAAGCTGAGGAAATTGTGTCCTTGAACATGAACCTTTGTTGTTTTAATATCATTCCTGTTGCAGGTGAAGCATCGAGACAACGAGCTGCTTTTATCTGCAGTAACATGGAGAATTTACAGTGTATATCTGTATGAAGTTAAATTGAATTAAACTGATGTAATGATGATTAGTGGGTTTAAAAGTTCCAATAACGATATATATCAGCCCATTTTGATTTGTTTTTATCACGTAAACTGAAATAAAGTCTGAAAACCTGAGCTCTGCTCCAGTTCTCAGTTCTCTCACATCCTGGCTTAAAACTGCTTTTCCTTGAATTAAATTTGGTCCCATTTAGTCTTGAACTGTGCTGTAATTGTACTGCACTTTGATTTCCCTGTTTATTCTGTAGATGTTTTGATATTGCTTGTTTCTTTTATATTTCATATTAATGCCTTGTTACATCTTTTCTGAAGCAGATGCAGTACAAATAAACCTGCTGTCTTGCCTTCTTGAACTCTTTTAATCTATGTAGTGAGAATGATGTTTGACACAGGCCCTGTGCCCAGTCCAGGCTGGGACAGGCTCCAGCTCCCCGCGACCCCGACCGATCAAGCGGTAAAGAAAATGGATGGATGTTTGATATATTTGATATCTGTTGATCTTCAGCTCTAATTAAAAGCACTGCATGACACCTGTCTTTTGACTGTTGAAGTTAATCACTCACAGTCAACATCCACAGGCTGAAATGAGGATTTAAGGAGGTTTTCAAAGCAGGTGTAAGTGTGAGAGTTGTGCTGCAGTGGCCTCATGCAGCCTCCTCTGCAGCCTGACACAAATCAGATGGCATCTGTGTGTAAGCTCCTACCGATGGTTTCACCATGAATCCTGCAGGCTGGCAGCTCAGCTGTTTTCTGTGCTCCGTCGCTTCCTCAGCCTCCTGCAGACTTTCTGCCACCCAGACCCGGATCGTGACATTTTTTTCTGAAACCACTAAATAACTCATGTTTCCAGTGGCCTTACCTTCTCTTTCCTCGCTCTTTGCTTTTCCATCTCTGCTAAATCCGGCGACAGCGGCTCCAAACTTTCATCCCGCAGCAACAGGGAAGCAGGAAGGGAAAACACTCAGCCACCATCCACAACAATACGAGCCCCGAAGTTTACCAGCTTCCCCGGGGTCTGCTGCGCTTTCAGCTGTCGAACCGCCTAAGGACGGGGAGACCTGAGCGCCGTGTAGCGGACCTCCAAACTTTTTTCCTGGGGAAAGTTAATCCGGAGTAAGTGCGCCATGTTCCCACCGCCGATCTTCTCCCCTTAGCGGAATGTGTCCGGTGAGAGGCGGGGATCCGGTCGGCTCCTCGGCTGCAGCCTTCGGCGGGGTTTCAATTACACTTTCATGACATCAGAGAGGAGTTGAGTTACCTGACAGATCCGCATCCCAACAGACCTGTGTGTGTCTGTGTCCCTGTGGTGTGTGAGGGCTCATTACAACTTTACCTGCAGAATAAATATCTGGACTTTTTTTTTTTTTTTTTTTTTTAATCTTTGTCATTTATTAGGATACTAAAAAAAACTAAACAACAACAACAAAACAATAAATAATTAAACACACGTGACATTTTGACTTTTTAAAACTTTTACACTTTAAATAAACAGTTTTGGTTTGTTTTTTTTTTGGAAACTTTGTCCCTTTTATAGCTGGAGATGTTGATAACACTGGCTGCAGCCAGGGGGCAGTTAGCTTAGCTTAGCTTAGCTGCTGTTTGTCTGGAGAACTCCTGGTGATGAAGGAAGTCACTGCCTCCGGCCAAAAAATAGTTTGGCACACAACTTTGATAAACCCTGAACCTGTCATTTTTACACTCCAGTGTTTGTATGGATTCAATAAATGAGAAATAATATGTTAATTAGGCAGAGTGTGTTACTTATAAACACAGAGAGGCTGGCTGTTTCCACCTGTTTCTGGTCTTTATGCTAAGCTAGGCTAACTGCTGCTGACTCCGGCCTCATATTTGTCATACAGATATAGGAGTGGTGTCTAACTCATCTAAGAAAGTCTTCTTGCAAGAAAGCAAGTGTACTGTGTATTTCCCAAAATATCAAACTGTTCCTCTAAATTTCCCTTTTCCATCATAATCCAAATATTTCACAATGTGTTTCTTATGTACAGATATTTACATTTTTTTTCTCACACAGGTCTTTTTCATTGTTGTGCTAACATAAGCATAATTTGCATCTGTCTACAACTCATATAATTCAGTAGAAATATTTACAAGTGCAACGAGTACTGAAACCTCAATAACAGTGACCATGGAGCCACCTGAAAACTGTCACATTTAAAGATATTGACTGAGAATATCATATCATATCATATCAGATCATATCATAGCATATCATATCATATCTGTGGATGTTAGAACCTCCAAACACCCCCAGAAATAAAACAGTCATGACCTCCGTGTCCTGAGTGGTGGCTACAGTTCTTCAGGGGAATAAGTGCAGACTTGGATGTAGTGGTACATTAAAAGGCCAGTTATTCTCAGCACAAACAGCCACCAATACAAAACACAACTGATTTGTTTTCATGGCAGATAAAGCACAGGTTTAACTAATCATGTTAATGATGGATTAGATGTATTAAGTGTCTTGGAAAGTCATCACAGTGAGCCAGCATGCAGAACAGAAGGCCTCCTGAACTGTTACAGCTGAATGAAACGCTGTGCTTTTGCTGGCACACTGTGGCCTCAACTGAGTTTCACTACATCCCTGATGTAACAATACAAAACGTAACACTACAATATTTAATGAAAATCCAAAGAGTTCATCATTAAATAAAGAAGACATTCATGGGGCCTTTCTCTCGCCCTGTGTCAGCTGGGTTTGGCTCCAGCTCCTCTTTGACCCTCGGGGATAAGTGGTAAAGATCATGGAGGGATGGATGGATTATAAAATCTATAATCTTATGAATAAATGCAGATAAAACATGTTATATAAGCCTGTGAAATGTTTTTCATCCTGCTGCTTTTCACAATAATAAAGTTTATTGCAGGAAATTTTTGATATTTACTTGATTTTCTATTCAAAATTTTGTGTGCTGTAATGAAATACAAATTTGCTGCCATAAACTTATTTCAACGTTTCCCAGTTGTATTTATATTTTGTCTGTATTTTATCATCTGATTATTTACCTCATGATGTCTTATGTTTGTATTTAATATCGAACACTTTGGGTCTCCATAACAGACACTTTCAGACGTGCTCCCTTCCTCTTACAGTCGGCCTTTGAGCATTTTGACCATGTTTTCTGGTCTTGTTCGGTTGTTTGGGCCGAGTCAGTCTGAGACACAGCTTGTGAAGCCTCAGGGCTCGATCTTTTCTTTTAGCTCTCCTGACCTTCAGTTTTACTGCCTGTAGATGGCGCAGCAGCTCCACCTCTGTGCCGCTCCTCTGCTCCAGCTGAGGAAGATCTACTTGCATCAGAACCGCTGAACAGCTGTGGAACAAATGAGAAGAAATGCTGGTTTTGTGAAGCTATAATTACTTGAGTACAAATTTGAGGTGCTTGAACTTGAGTATTTCTGTTTTCTGCTGCTTTATACTTCTCTCCGACATTTCAGAGGGAAATTGCACTTGTTCTTTTTACTCCTCTACATTTGTCTGACAGCTGTAGTTACTTTTTAGATTAAGACTTTAAAAATACAGCAGTTTAATAAAATACAATGCAATGTTAAAGATAAAACCAGTAGCTTGTGACTCCTCAGAAAAAGACGGTTTACTTGGGTCATGTTTCAGATGTCTCTGATTTCAGTTTCACCAAACAGAGGTCAAAAGAGGTCAAAAACAGCAAAGAACTGAGAGAAATCCAAAAATCTGAAAACAGGTTTGTGTAGCAGAAATTAATTTTTTCTTCTTTCTTCTTCCATTAATCATCTCAAGATCCCTCAGCTTTATCTGGTGACCCTCTGAAGGACCTGACTCCTAGGTTAGGAACCGCTGGACTAAAGTATCTGACCGCTGAAGCATCAATGCATCACTTTTAATTTGATAAAGTCAGATATAATAATATATCAGTCGCAGGGAAAATTTTAGGACTTTAAGTTATTGTATTAGTAATTTTACTTACTTCTTCCACCTCGACTTTACAGAATGATCAGACTATGTAATATGTAAAGATGTTAAATCACACAGTGTTTTTCTTAAAGCCAGGTCGTGTGGATACATCTACAGTATGTGTGTATACTGACGTTTTGCCTGCTGTGCAGTCCTGTGACAGAAAGCAAGACTGAGACACATGTCCAAGCAGAAGAGCATGTACTTCGGTCAGTTGTCTCTGTTTACCCAAAGTCTGGAATAATCTGGAAGGACAGCAAGACAAAACAAACGTCAGAGACCTACAGGCATTTCAAAAGCACAACAACAGCAGCAGATGAACAGAAGAAGAGAATCAGAGAGACACAGACATGAGTGTATGATAATGCCCGTGCATGTAAAATCATTTCTGTGCAGATTCAGAGAAGCCGTACATCTTACGTAACAGCGTGACCCTGAATGTATGTGTACATTGCTTGTGGCCCACTTTTGTGTTATGAAACACCACACCATGCCTGCCTTGTCTTACTCAGTAAACAAAGAAGTGAAGGTGAGTGCACCGTTATCACAAAGTCTGTGCTCTGCAAACATCACTGTAAATATTTACTCCAGGGGTTAAATAAATTAGTGTAATCTAGACATGATCCAACACATCCCAACCTCTTGATTACGATTTTACCAATAAAATTCAAGTCTGACTGGTATTTATTGATTTACCTGGTGGTACAGTTGCAGTGGTATAGCGTCCCGGGCCCTGGGTTGTGGAGGTCATATCTCGTCTGCTGAGGAAGGATCTTCTTCCTGCACTCATCGAGATCCTTATAGAGACCACATGACAGCTGTGTCTCTGTGTAGGGGAAGCATCCATGGAAATGTTTGGTTCTGTTATTGTTTCATAGAGAAATAAACCGAAATGCTGAAGAGATGTGTGATGTTGAATACCTGTGATATCCGCTTCAGGCTCAGTCACCGTCCGGTTTTCGATGGGTGAAGTGTACTCCGAATTGTTTCCACTCTCAGTAACTGATCCTGTTGGTCTCTCTGCTGTGTTTGTGACTGTGGAGGTGGTGACGTTGGTAGCAGGAGTGATGGAGGCTGAGGGTGAACCTGTTGAAGGTGTAGGGACTGTGGATGCAGCAGCAGTGATGGAGAAGAGCTGTGGGTCTGACGTGCTGCTCTCTGGGAGTTCTGCGGGTGTGGTAGTGTTGATAATGGAGCTGGTCCTGTTCACGCTGGCTTCTGTTGGACTGGTGGACTCATAGAGTGTGGGTGCATGGACCTCAGCATACAGAGCCATATTAGTCTCTTTACACCTGTAAATCACAGCAGAGGTTGAGGCCATTTAAAGGACTAGTTTTACATTTTTGGGACCTGTACTTGTTCAGATTGATGCAGAGAGTTAGATGAGGAGATCAGTACCACATTCACGTGTGTCTGTTCAACATGAAGCTACAGTTAGCAGGCTGTTTGCTTAGCTTATCATAATTACTTGAAGAGAAGGGAAACAGCTAGCCTGGCTCTGTCCCTCAACGGCACCTCTGAAAAACAAAGGCGTGCTGTTTCCCCTGTAATCAGCTTTGATGCTAAGCTACGCTAACTGCCTAGTGGAAATGACTTTAGGATATTATCTCATAGATATGAGAGTGGTATTGATATTCTAATTGTTCTTGTATTTTCAGAAGCACTGCCGTGCCAGCAGCTCTGCGAGGCTGTACTTAGATACCACATGACAGCACTGCTTTGGGCTAAACGCTAACATCGACATGCTAACATAATCACAAGTACAACGCAACTATGTTATAATTTCTACAGTGAGTGACCTTCACTTACATTCCAAACCAGTTTCTCTGTGTGCACTGGAGTCGGTGGGAGAACTCAAAGCAGTGCATCTTCAGCAGGTTGAAGAAGGTGTATCCCACCACATCGGATATGCTGTCATTCGCCTCCATCAGACAACTACGAAACCTATAACGTGTCATTTTGTGCCAATGGTTAGAAACAAACATCAAAGAAAACGCAAACAGATCAGTGGGTGTGAACTGGATGTCATTTGGTGGGCGTACACCTATAAAAGCCCTACCTGTTGTCACAGTCACAGTGAGACATGGTGAAGATGTTGCTGTTGAAGACACCAAAATCGGAGTGAAAGGACAGAATGGTGTGTTTGCACTGGTCGTGTTCCCGGCAGCAGCTGTCTGTTTCTGCAAATACCCCTGTAAGAGATAAGGTGAAAGGGGACAGAGTACGGAGGGATTAGATTATTAGACCTGATCACAAATTTGTTTCACTTTGATTAAGTGACCCTTAAAAAGTTCCTGCATTTCACATCATTTACCAGCAACATTTCCAAAATTCAATTTTTGGAAACAAGTGAACCAAAAAACATCCGATCAGTGAGTCAGAATCAAAGTGGAGTGAAGCGACAGAAACACCTCACTCCACCAGGGCGTTGATCCTACAGATGTTTAACAGAACATTTGCCAGGATGAAAAAGTCTACTGATAGAAGCTGTTGAGTTGTAGGATGCAGTGTTTCTGGAGTTCAACCCATACTGAGGACAAATCAGGATCTCTGAGCTTCTGCTGCATCAGATTTTACAGTTTGTTTTGTTTAAGTCCCACAACTTTGAGGAAGGACAATATTTTATCAACAAAGATTTTATGTGTCATCAGATGCACACAGCCACTGGTGTTTCCCTCCTGCGACCAAACATTTGAGAAAAGTCAGAATAGAGAGATAACCTGAAACCAGCCTACCCAAATCTGCATATGATGGCGCCTTGTTGCCAGAGCCGCACCACAGAGTCCCGGGCACAATGAAACCGCGCTTTACACGGAGATGGGTCCTGACCTCTGACCTTTCACCCTGACCTTGGCTATTTTCAGCCGGACCACCAACGCTCCTCTCCAGCCTTTTCCCCGTGTGCCACCCGAGCTCGGCTCCCTCTGGAGAAGCCAGAGAGACGCACTGCTCCTCGGCTCCAAACATGGAGTCCAGATCGACGTTCTCATCCGGATGATCGGTAAAGTCCTGCGTGCGCTCCAGGCACAGAGAGAAATAGTTCTGGATCACTGATGCGTCCTCGCTCCAGGAGCAGCCGAGCAGAGCGCGCTCCCGGGACCAGGCGCTGTGGTAGAGCCGCAGAGATGGAGAGCTCTGCCGGAGAAAACTGTAGTGCACGTCTGCGTTTGGCAAAACTTTAGCCCAGGCACAGAGGATCGAGGCTTCTGCAGCCGTCCATCTCAGGAGTGATGATGCTAGAACCACAGCAACGAGAGGAGCGATGCGCGTCATGGTGGCTCGTCTCAATGAAAGACGCTGAGAGGATGTTTCTGCCTCAAATCTAAAACCAATTATTGGCTCACTCACTGAGGACCCAATGCCTGCTTGACCGACTCCAGGTCGGTTTTAAATGAGAAGGGGAGGAGGCGCGCGGGGGTGTCCGGCGGATCTAAAATAAACGCTACATCTAAATCAGGCTGGATCATGTGACCTGTCAGAAGAGTCAAACATCAGTGTCTCTCTCTCTCTCTCTCTCTCTCACTGACCGTGACCATGACATATTGATTTACACACACACCCTCTCAGACACACACAACCCAAATAGGTTTATCAATGAAAATGTGACTAATATTGATAAGTGACAGTCGCGCCCTCAGTTCACACACTGAATAGACACTTGAGAGGAAGAGGGGGGGGGGGGGGGGGGGTGGAAAGGGGGGAGCAAAACCTACTCACCCAATTTGACAAATGACCACTGACCCAAACAACCAAATCTTTCCCTTCCTCTTT